>JADKXX010011414.1:0-107887 GCA_017310255.1 Butorides virescens | reverse complement strand
ACCTTGCACCATGGTTAGTCTCTATTTCTTACAGGAAGCCTTTTTGAAAAAAAAAAAAACCAAAACCTAGTATCTTGGGATTTTTATCCTCAGCAAAGGGACTCCTCTTTCTTTTCTGCAGTTAGAAGGGAATGAACCCATTCTGCCACTTCTCTTGTTCAAAATTAATGGAGCTGTTGTGTTCCTCTCTTAGCATTCTGATTGGAGCAATGATGTTTGTAGGTCCACACGTAGGGACGGAGAACTGAATTCTGACAACTTTATTTCGTGTTTATTTGACAGTTTTCATACGCTTCTGTGGGCTCCTGTCCCTCCACATGATGCACTTCTACAGTGTGATGTGTTTTCAGTAAAGCAGTCAGGAGTGGTCCAAAGGCAACTGAACATTAGGAACGATGAAGAAAGGGACTGGGACCACACTGCAGAGGCTCATGCATATCCCAGTACCACTCAACTCACTGTGGCAGCAATTGGACATCTGTTGTCACCCCAGCCTTCTGATACCCAGCATCATCTCACTTCAGCACGTAATAACTTGGTTTCCTAGCTATTTGCTCTGGATTTCATAATTTTTTCTGTTATTTTACTGACAGGTTTGAAGAATGTATGGACTGGTGAGATGCCCGTTCCTTCACAGAAGCCACATAGATATGTCCAATCCACAGCTTGGTGCAATTCTGGCAGTGTAACTGATGGTTGGCACTGTAGAAAGAGTCACTGAGGACATGGTGGTTACCCTCAGAATCCAAGACTGCACTGTGTTAATACCTCGGTACTTTCAGTGCTGAGGTGGGTTGAATCTCTTTGGCACACGGTTCTCCCTGAACAGTGGTACTTCTATTTTGCCTCCTTTCTCAGGCACCTGTTTTTACCAGGTTCTTGTCTCTACAATATGAAAACAACAGACCTGGTGTAAGTCCAAAGCCATGAAATCTTTACCATCTGATAACGTCCTTCTATTTAGCACTGTAAAGTAAGATGCATCTTTATAAGGAAGACAAGTGGTTCATACAGCTAGATCTAAAGAGACAAATCTTGTCTTTTATTGTAAGTGGCATTTTACTTCGCCACAGTCCTGGAAAGAGCTGGACACCAGCTACTGAAAAAAGGATAGATCACATGCAGAAAGGGAAATACTAAATAGCAACAGAGCCCCTGATGTGGCTATGGTCTGAGTTATGGCCACACGAGGAGGAAGGAGAGGACTGACCTGCTGCTCAGGTACCCATGTGCGCGTCCTCTGCAGCAGTGCTCTACTGCAGCAACACCCTGGAGTTCTTGCCCATGGTGTACAGGCTCCATGTGTACCACGTGTACCTGTGTCCCAGAATCTTAGAAAGCTGGAGGTTGGAAAGGATCTCTAAAAATTGCCTAGTCCAAAATCCCGCCTCAAAGCAGGGTCCCCTAGAGCAGGTTTCTCAGGAGCTTGTTTTGTCACCCTTACAGTAAAAAAAAAAAAAAAGTTGTCTTACGTTTAAGTGAAATTTCTAGTATTTCAGTTTGTGCCTGTTGCCTCTTGTCTGGATACCACTGTTTTTCTGTACTGCCTCGCATCAGGTATTTATAGGCATTGATAAACCCCTCTGAGCCTCCTCTGTCAAGGCTAAACAGTCCCAGCTCTCAGCCTCTCTTCTCCTTTATGTCAGGTGCTTAAATCTCTTAATCATATTCATGCTGGACTCCAGTTTTGCCCAGGCTTTCTTGTATTGGAGAGCCTAGAACTGGTCACAGTACTCTAGATGTGGTCTCACCAGTGCCGAATAGAGGGGAACAGATTTCCCTTGACCTGCTGGCAATGCTCTTGCTAATGCAGCTGAGGATGCTGTTGGCCTTCTTTGCCACACAGGTTCATTGCTGTCTCATGGTTAGCTTGCTGCCCATCAGGACACCCAGGTACTTTGCAAAGTTGCTCTCGCCCCCCCAGTTGAGTATCGGCATGTGGAATTATTCCCATCCAGGCCAGTCCAAGAACAAACTATGCCAGAGCAGGGACACCTCTCAGGAACTGCAGCCTGTGGCGGACCTACATTGGAGCAGGTACTCCCCTGAGGGGACTGCAGCCCATGGGTGTGCCATGGCTGCACAGAGGAAACGAAGCAAAGAGCAGTAGAAGAAAAAAAGTAAGAAACAATGAGAAGCAAAAGCAAACAAAACACTCCTGTGCTGCCTGTCACCTCACCAAAGGGATTGGAAGGAACTGAGCATAACATGCAGGGACAGCAAGGGGAGCTAAGACGAGGAAGCGGGGAGAAAAGGTGTTTCCTGTGGAACTTCAGCTTTGTATTTCCTGTTGCAATAACTTATGTTTCCCATCATTCAGGTGTTTCAAATTGACTGCTAAAGCACTGTTAAAATACTTATCTTTTCCTCCTTTTAATAATTCAACAGCCTTGTGTGTATTTTTTTGTCTAGAGTGTGAATGTTTCAAAGATGGGAAGTCTATACAGAACAAAGACATTCTCCGTGTCTCGGTCTGCTCCTTCTACATGATGATGCAATTGATTACAGCAGATGTAAACAGCTTCAGAGTTACTGCATGAGGGACTGCCTCAAACTTTTAATAGCCCATTTTGTGCCTTGTTTACAAGTCTCACAAAAACACACTAGGTGAGGAAGTGAGGTGCTCTAGGCCTTTAGTAATTGGCACTGAAACCCTGGTGGCATTTTCTCTGTGGAGAGCGGTCTCTGGAGAGCGGGTACCAAGCGGACAAACTGGAAACGAGAAAACTTCTCTCTCAGACTTCAGCCTTCTATTTAAAGCATCTTGTTTAAAGTGTCCTAATTGGCCCCTGGGGCAGACTTGATGCTCAGGCCTGGGCAAGGCCCAGGTGAGAAGCCCTGGAGGGCTGGCTCTGTGCAGCCGGAGGATGGAGCTGGCCATCGGAAGAGGGAGGAGCGGAGATGGGATAGCAAGGGCCACAGCTGTCCAGGAAGTACCAGGTAGCAATCGTCTGGCAAAAGTGCTGATCAGTGGTGACAGAAAAGCCTTTCCTTCTTGCTTTCTGAGTACAAGTTGGCCAGGAAGAAACAGTGACCCTGGGGCTGCTGCCAGGACCCCATTTTCCGGGTGTTAGACCTGCCCCCAGACCCCTGCAATGCAGGGATGATACCACAGGGTAACAAGTCACTTTACATTGCGTGATCATGGTGTTTGAGTTTGTGCGTGCTGTTAACCCCTGACAAACTCAAGTAAATCAGGTCAGCTTTGTCCAGTTTCGTAACTGGATCATACAGGTGCAACCCCCGTTGCCTTTTTTTTCTGAAGTAGGAATACAAGTGGTCACTTAAACTGAATAACAGCTTGAGGCAACGCAATTCCCTTCAGCCAAAAAATCTTATTGTCAAGTGTTAGGGGGAAAAAAAGTCAGTAACCCATTACCACTCCCACAAGCTGCAGTGTGAGGGTTTTGTCCTATCTTTGGTAGACCAAACTGGAAATGCCAAATTTTGCTTATTCTTGTTTCTTTACCTGGTTTGGGTAACAGGCAACTCCAGCAACTTGCCTGCAAAAAAGACTTCCCAAAGGAAACTCTTTCCCTGAGGAAATCTATGGGGAAAAAGACCTGAAATATTGTTCTTACAAAAGGTGATGAGAATTTCATTCCATAAGTCAGACTTGTGCTAGTGGAAAGGAACCCCTGGTCCAAGCCCTGCTCAGAGCAGGACCCTTTAGCACAGGTTGCTCAGGGCTGTGGCCAGGTGAGTGCTGAGTATCTCCAAGGATGGAGAGTCCATGGCCTACCAGGACTTTGATCCAGTGCCTGAAGGATTTTTTCCCTGATGTCCAGTGAGGATGTCTCCTGTTACAGCTTGTGCCTGTTGCCTCTTCTCGTCACCATGCAACTGTGAGAAGAGTCGCTATCCATCATCTCTCCTCACTCCCATTAGACATCTGCAGACTACAGTAAGGTCTCTCTTTTGCCTTCTCCTTTCTAGGCTGAACAAAGCAGTCTTGGCCTTTCCTTGTCCATCCTGTGCTCCAACCCCAACCACCTCTAAGACCTCCACAGGTCCTACCTGAGTATGGCAACGTCTGGCTGGAACAAGGGAGCTGGAAGCTCAGAACACTTGACTGTATTGATGTCATAGTAAACCAGGGTGTTTTATTGTGATCTCTACTAAATAAACCTGAGTGTTACAACTGCCGTATTTGTAAGAAAATCATACAGAATGTTGCCCATGGAGGTTTTTAAAAGGGATGTTCAGAGGAAAAAGAGAACACACAAGCCTGAGCTACAGTTTGTATTAAATCTGTTTGAACTACTGTTTGTGTGACATCTTCAATGGACAGTGGAGTTTCAGTACCATCAAAACTGTGTCAATGACAGTCAAAATCTCTGAGGGAAAAAACAGAGCTCAAGCCCATTGCAGCCAGCAGGGAGAAACATTGCTGTCAACAAACCACTAAGCTCATGAGCCAGATGTGGCTGCAGAAAGCCAGGACAGATGACGTTGCCTAGTCAGTAGAAGCATGTGCAGAAAATGCAGGATGAAAAGTGCATTCAGCTTGGATGTGTCAAAGCAACAGCAACATTAGTGAAAGCAGTGGTGTAAAACTGGACCACCAGGTTTCGAGTGTGGTGTTAACAGTTCGTGGAGGTCAGTGGCAAGCAGAGCATCACAGGTATCTGTCCTGGGACCTGCCCTCTTTGACATCTTCATTAGTGATGTGAAAGAGATGACGGAGTGCACTCTTTTCAAATTTGTGGGTAATACCGAATCAAGGGGACCAGTTAATATGCTCAAGGGCAGGGCTGCCATCCAGAGGCACCTGGACAGACTGGAAGAATGACCCAGAAGAAACCCCATGAAATTCAATGAGGACAAATGCCAAGTCCTGCACCTGGGAATAAGACAGTCTAGGGATGGCTGGCCAGGCAGCAGCTCTGCAGAAGAGGCCCTAGGGTCCCTTGGTGGGCAGAAAGCCAGACATGAGTGAGCTGTGTGCCCTGGCAGCAAAGGTGGCCAACAGCATCCTGGGCTGTGTGAACAGAACCAAAGAGAGTAAAATAAGGCAAGTGGTTATGGCCCTCAGTACTTCTGAGATCATATCCAGGTACTGCATCTGAAGCTGGGTTCCTTGAAACAAGAAATACACTGACAAACTCGGAATAGTTCATTGGAGAGCCACCAAGATGTTCAGGACCAGAGCACTTGCGCTGTGAGCAGATGCTGAAGGAGATGGGCTTGTTGAGCCTGCAGAAGGAACGGCTTTGCGGGGGACCAGATAGCAGCATTCCAGTACCCGTGGGGAGATTATCAAGAAAACAATGCCAGGCTCATCACAACAGGGCATGCAGGAAGGATGAGAGGCAGCAGGCAAAATTCAGACAGGAGGTTTCACATATAGAATATAGTCATAGAATATTCTCAGTTGGAAGGGACCATGGGGATCACTGAGTCCACCTCTTGACTCCACACAGTGCAACCTAAAAGTTAAACTATATATATAAGCGTTGTCCAAATGCTTCTTGAACGCTGACAGGCTTGGAGCCATGATCATTTCCCTGGGAGCTTGTTCAAGTGCTTGACCACCCTCTAGCAAAGAACTTTTCCCTAATATGCAATCTGAACTTCCCCCAACACAGCTTTAAGCCATTCCCTCATGTTTTATCATCAGACACAAATCAGCATCTCCCTCTCTGCTCCCCTTCATGAGGACATTATAGACAGCAATGAGGTCACCTCAGTCTCCTCTAAGCTGAACAAACCTAGTATCCTCACCTGCTCCTCATAAGTTATGCCTTCTAGTTCTTTTATCATCTTTGTTGCATTCCTTTGGACGCATTCCAGTATTTCTATATCCTTCTTACATGGTGGAGCCCAAAACTGCACACAGTACTTGAGGTACAGTTAAGTATACCGCGACAATCACTTCTTTCAACCAGCTAGCTGTACCGTGCCTAATGCCCCCCAGGGTATGGTTGGCCTTTTTGGCCACCAGGACACATTGTTGAGTCATGTTGAGCTTATCATAAACCAAAACTGGCAGAGGTTTCAGAGTTGGAAATTCAAGAGGTTTCCCTCCGCCTGGATGTAAGGAACAGCAGTCACTCTGAGGATCATTAAGTAGCGGAGCAAGGTCTCAGAGAGGCTGTGGGATCTCTGACCTTAGAAGTTTTCCAGACCTGACTGGATACAGCCCAGAGTAGCTTTGTCTGACCACAGAGCTGGCTGTGCTTTGAGTAGTGGTTGGATCCAGCAAGCAGATTCCTGCCACCCTGCCCACCATGAAATGCGCTGTTTTCCTTGCCTCTGTCCAAAGAAAGCCTTCGTGCCTTTAACAGTGAGCCAACAGTAGTGCTGTAGTAAGCTGCGATACAAGCCATGGTGGGTTGTGCTTGAGAAAGAATCCTCGAGCTGGAAGAATGCATCTCTCAAAACAAGTAGGGAAATGTGACTTGGGGAAGTTCCCAGGTTTACCAAGTACTCTTGTTTTTCGGAAACTGCAACACTTATGCTTGGAGAAGGTAAGGGCCCTGCACCCAGTTAAGAGTCTGATTTCCAGAAGTGCTGAGTACTTACAGGAGCTGATCCTGATCCTTGTGGTTACACGCCCAAATTTAGGCATCTTGTTTAAAAACCAACTCCCTTAACACTTCACAAATTCATGGAGATTTGATTTCTCACTGGACCCCAAGGCTAGATTTTATATGCCTCAGTAGACCAGAGGAGGATACAAACGCTGATATTTCTTCTCATAAAGCCTGTCCTGAAGACATTACCACAGAAAATGGACATGGATTACCAGAACTGAACACCAAGTTTCTGGCATCTGGCAAGATTTCAGTAAGTTTTAATATTTGTGCCAAGTGTTGATGGTCTCAGCAAAGCTCTGTTTCAAATATCAGTGTGGGAGGGGGTTTCTCCGTGTGCTGCCAGCATGTGCCTTCATTTAAAATCCCGGGAGAGTAGCCGGGTTGTGTTGGAATGCTGTGCCTCTCAGTTTCTGTATGAAACAAGGAAATGTTCATCATTGCCACAGGAGAAAGGTGTAATTTTGTAAACTCAGAGCAAATGGCTGTGTCAGGAAGTCCTGTTATCATGGTCCTTCTACCCTGTCAGCCCAGCTTCCCTGAAAACTTGCTCTTAGACATGCAGGGTTCATAACTACTGCTGCTCATCTTCTACAACATCAGGCGTCCTCTCTGACACAAGTTTTCCCCTCACTGAGGTAGTAGGTCCTTCTAGTGTCTATGCTGAATTTCCACACAAGGTGTTCCTTCCCGTGTAGGGTTGTTGCCTCCACTTTCCCTGCTTTCTGAGTGATGTTACTGCTCAGCTCCTCAACTCTTGAAATTTCAGACTGAGCTTATTATAGGATCAGCTCCTATTGCCCAATCAACAGGAAGCAGAGGTTGCAAAAAGATTGCAATAATGCAATGCTGTATTCCTGCTGCAGAAACAGTGATGTCTCAGTCCTGAGCTCCAGATTCGCTCCCTGTTGCAGTCTTTACATTTTCTGGGTTTTCCACTTTACATTTCCATGGCACTACGTGGCAAACTTCAGCTAAACCTGCTGTTTCTGTCAGGAATGGCTCCAGGCTCAGAGCAGGCAGCATTCACCCCATGCAAGTCCACATAATCCTGCTGCCTCACTCTTCAAGCACCCATAGACCCTACTTGGTGCCTTAACTAAGGCCAGTCAGAGCTGCTGCCAGATCACAGTCCCACCATGGCCATGTTCCGTCTTGGTCCCCTGGACCACACTCTCCGCTCTGGAGAGCCCTGCACAGCCTGGGCCAGGTGGGCACGGTTATTGTAGATGGTGGGAGCATGGATGTGGTGCAGATGCTGTGCAGTCACCTTATGGCTATGTTGCTGCAAGTGTGGCCAGTGGCCAGCCCTCCTCATTGCTGCCTATCTGCTGGTATTGGCCAGTCTAGGCACCTCATAGCCCTGTAACAGATAAAACGGGGCCATAAACAAGGACTTAGGGGACAGGGACAGCAGCTCTCAGCCTCCCCAGCCAGTCACCCTCCAAGGGCCCAGGGTGCCATGGTCAGTTGTGCTGCAGCCCAGGCACGTCAAGAGCTGCCACAGAGCTGGAGCAGACCAGGGCTAGAGAGCTCTGGCTGGTCTGCTCTTGGCACAGCCTGGAGCAGAACAGGAGACCAAGGTGGGCCCTGTGCCAGCAGGGTTTTGTCCTGTGGGCTCAGATCCCACTTGTGTAGGCTGATTGGGAGAATGCTCCTCTGCTCATCATTCCTGCCACTGAACAAGAACTTCCTCTGAAAGCCTCTCCCCCAGGGCCCTCGCAGGGTTAAAAGCCTCTCCTCCGCTTGCAAGCCTCGAGGACACGCAGGCTTTTCCTCATGCAGGTAAGACAAACTGGACAGCATCTGGGGACATTGCTGGTCTTTCCCTCTTACCAAGCACTGGATGGCTGTTTGTTCTTGGGCATGGAGGTAAGGGAGGGCTGGGAGGGCAGGAGTGCTGCCCATGGTGGGGCAGGGCCCCACTCGTGGTGGAACCATCACAGGGGTCCCTATTGCCACACTACTGGGGGGCACACCCAGTACTGGCACCCAGGGCTCCTGGGTGGTCTGGGCATGCAAGCAGGCTGTAGCTGCTCGCGATGCCTCAAACAAAACAAACCAGTCCTTTTTCAAGAGAAATTAATCCTGCATCACTGCCAGCTTCCTCAGTCCAGCCATCACCTCAGACTGGGACTGGACCATACCCAAGGCTCAGGACCTTACGTCCCATGGCTGTATGCTCCTGAGTGCAAATGGGATGTGGTGGCTTGTGAGGAAAGCCACATCCTCCTGCAGGAGCAGCAGGCTTCCCTGGGTGGGCACAGAGCACATCTGGCCTCCTGTAGGAGGAAGGGTGACATAAACGCACCCCAAAATGCTGGAGCTATGCAGACGTGCGCAGTGGCGACATAAGGCACCCCGCTTCGGGGACTGCACCAGAGCTGAGCTGGGTCTCAGACTAGTCCATCGCCATCGCACTGGTCAGGGCGATTCCTTCTCCCAAGGGGAATGACAGAAACCAGCTGCCACCCTAGCACTGATGGCATCAGTGCTCCCCCACTGCGACTTCTCCAGCCTTTCTGGACTGGTCAGCAGTGGGCAAAGGTATAGCTGCACTGGGAAATGCTTGGTAAATCATTAGTTAACATGAGGAATTGCCTGCAGTGCAAGTGAGAGAGGGAGATGGAGGAAAGGAGCTGAGGCAAGGTGGAGACTCTTTCAAGGCTTATTCCTGTGCAGTATTTTGTCGTGTACGGGATGTCTAAGGACAAAGGGTTTAAATCTGGCATTTCTTGTCATGTGGCTGTGTTCACTGACTGCTACATTGCTCCAAACCATGATGAAAAATTAGGGTCATGCCTCTGCACAACTTCTACGGCTGTACTGTAGCCCTGTAGCCTGAATTTGGCAGCATGGAAAGAGCATCATCTGCAGCTCTCTGGAATTCATTGTCCTTCCTGCAGTGGAGCTAACAATTCCCTGCTGCTGCAAGTAAGATCACTTACATGTCGTAGCTGTGTACCTACATCGAACCGAGGGCTCACTGCTAGCATGTGATGGGCTCACCCACCTCTTGCTCACCTGCTCTTACTTCCAAGTGTTGAGCCCCAGTTCAGAGCAGAAACAAGTGACTAACCCCTACACACCTAGCCTCCTACTATGAAATTTATTCTTATTTTTATCACTCTGGTTTCTATTCCATTCTGGTCCCCTATTCCTCCTATGTAACAGGCAGACCCCCACCTTCACTGGTGCCAGCTTCACCGTAACTTGGCAGCAGACTCCTGCCCCTGGCTAACAGGTTGGTAGTAAAAGCATCCCACAAGGTCCTGGACAGAGCCTTCCCCTCTCGTGCCTACACCATGGAGGCACTTCTGCCCTAACAAAAACCACCAACTGCCTTTGCCTTAGTGCTATGAAAGTTCACACATAGGTAATTTTGCATTTATACAGATCAACATGCACATTATGCAGCTTTGCAGACAGGGACAGCTGGGGACAGGAGCTCATTCCTGATGTGGTCTCTCCCAGCTCTCGTCCCTCTCAGGCCCCTGCTCCTGGCTGCAATGCTGGGCCAAACAAGTCGGGCTGTTCTTGCATCAAAATGCACAGTGCTTTGGCTTGGGGCTGGCTGGAGGAAGAGCAGTGGTCTGAGATTTCCACAATATTGGATGATGATACAGTCCTTATGTACCTGTCCAATATATGCAAAATTAGTAATTAAAAAAAAAAAAGCTATTAAAGAATATATTGACCTGGAAGACTGCTGGAGAGCTTGGCCAGGCAGTGGTGTCTCAGCCTTGTAGCACCCACGTCCAAGATGAAGTAACAAGTCTGGATGTCATTATGCTAGGCAAAGAAGAATTAATCTTTTGACTGAAAGTTTTCCTCTCAATATTGAAATAAAAAAAAAATTGAAAAAATGAAGAGTAAAAGAAATTAATCAGGACTTAGCTCTTCTTCTACTTAGCAAACACTGATACTCATCACAGTGCACAAGTAGAACCAAGGAGAAAATACTGTTAGAATAGATCGATATGGAAGAGAAAGACCTGAAAGTTCCGAATCAGACAGAGCTGACACCCGAGCAATTCCAACAGGAAAGAAGCATACGATTGTTAACAGCACTTTGACAGTTTTTTGCAGTAAGTACCTATAAGAAAGAAACTCCCAACAGAAACAATGAATTCTCCATTGCTCAGCATTTTAAAATCATGACTGAAATGCAGATACATGCTTTGGACAGAGAAATTAAAAATAGATTAATGGGTGCAAAGCAAGGGTACCAACCTGAAATGTAACTGTGTGTTTTTAATCTTGTGAGGAGACGTGACAATTGACCTCAGTTGCTAAAACCACATCTATGAAGAGGAAGGGAATGCTTTCTTCTTTTTTATTTTTGTCATATTCATTTTGGTCTTATATAGTGGCAATGGGCCCCTGCATAGCCATCAGGTGACATCTTTAATGTTCAGCAAATGGAACTTTACATGAACAGATAGCTCATCTGGGAACGCTGCTGAATCCTGACCACAGGAGCTTTGTCCATTATCTGTAAGGAAAAGCTGCTCACAGCTGCCCTGTACAAGGCAGGCCTTGCTTTGAAGTGCACCATTTCCAAGTCAAAATAGCAGGGAACTAAATCCTTGAGTTCAGTGATGTGCAGTCCTCCCTTGCTCCCCAGCCATATCCCAGTGCTGTCAGCAAGACCCTGCCCAGAGGCCAGCACTGGTCCCACCACAGCTCCAGGCAAATGTTTGCTCAGCAATGGCCAGTACACTGGCCAGTTACCTTATTCTTTGATTCGGGAATAGTTTTGAGTCCTAACATCTACTGAGGCAATCAAATGGAGCCAAAGAAAAAGCTGCATAGGGAGAACAGGATTTTATTATGCAGAGCCCCAAGGTCATGTGTGGTGTGCCAAGGTGCCCTGTATTGCCATGCAGCCGCAGTCCACCCTGGTGCTCTCCAGCCCTGTTTGCCCCCTTAGTGTCATGTATGTCAGCCTAACCCTCTCTCAGTCATTTTCCTCACCCAGTAGCCCCTGGTTTCCGACTGGCTGAGTGCAGTGTGCGCCCATGGCTGGGACAGATCTGCATCCCAAGACAAGGTGACTGCAGGCGGTTTTTAACCTCTCTCAGCCCTGTTTCTTCAGCAGCCTCACAGAGGCTGGGGAAGAGCAAGCTTAGTGGCTGTGGCATCTAAGGAATGATGCGACCATGTCCAGGGGGCAGGGAAGCATGTACTCGCGTAAGTGCAACCAGGAGGAAAAGAGAGACATCCTTGGTATACTCATAAAAACAGGGGGTTGGGCTGGCAGGAGAACCCAGGAGGTGTGAGTTAGTCTAGATGCATGCCGTTCTTGGTTTCTTCTGTGTGATTCTCCTGCAGTCAGGTATCCACCATTGAATGGCAGCTCTCTGGACTCTAAAATCCTAGTATCCATGAAATCCCAACATGTGAAGCTTTCAACCACTGTGCAGATGGGACCAAAGCCATCCTACCAATGAAACCCTTGTCTCATGGGTGGTTGTGGTCCAGTCTCCTGGCTCACAATCACCTCCTCCTCCTCACAGTGCTTGTTTCTGCCCACAGACCAACCCAACTAGTCCCATGGCAGGCAAGAACCAGACTCATGTGACGGAGTTCATGCTCCTGGGCTTTTCCCATGGCCAGCCCTTCTTCTTTGTTCTTTTCCTGGCCATTTACCTGGCCACGCTGCTGGGGAACTCTGTAATGCTCGCCCTCGTGTCCCTGGATCCCCATCTCCAGAGCCCCATGTATTTCTTCCTCAGTCACCTGTCCTGCTTGGACATTTGCTATTCGTCAGTGACGGTGCCCAAGATCCTGGCAAATGCCCTGCGCCCGCAGGCGACCATCTCCTACCGTGGGTGCCTGGCACAGATGTTCTTCCTGATGGGGTGTGCCGGGGCCGAGTGTGCGCTCCTGGCTGTCATGGCCTATGACCGCTACGCGGCCATATGCCAGCCCCTGCGCTACGCCCACGCCATGAGCCGGGGCGTCTGTGCGGTGGCAGCTGCCGGCTGCTGGCTCTGGGGGATGCTGGACTCGGCCGTGCACACCCTCCTGGCCTCCAGGCTCTCCTTCTGCGGGGCCGCCCAGCTCCAGCACATCTTCTGTGACGTCCCCCCACTGCTGAGGGCTGCGTGCAGCAACACCCACCTCAGTGAAGTGGCACTCCATGCTGCCAGCGTCTTCGTGGGCCTCAGCCCCTTCCTGCTTGTCGTCGTCTCCTACCTCCGCATCCTGGCCACTGTCCTCAGGATGCCCGTGGCCACCAGCCGGCACAAGGCCTTCTCCACATGCTCTGCCCACCTGCTCGTGGTCATCCTGTACTTTGCGACGGCCAATCTGAACTACAACCGGCCCAGCTCCGGCTACTCCCCGGCATCCGACATATTGGTCTCCGCACTGTACTGCATCGTCACCCCCATGCTGAACCCCCTCATCTACAGCCTCCGCAACCAGGAGGTGCGGGGGGCCCTGAGGAAGGCTGTGTGGGGACGGGGCACGCCAGGCTCCCCAGGCAGCAATGCATGAGCAACACCAGGGCTGCAACAGAGTGCTGATGTGGCACAGAGCAGCATCGCCCGTCTGTGGGAAATCTTCGATGGCAGCAGCGGGCTCAGGGCTCCCTGTCCAGGCAGTGGCTGCTTGTGGCACACTGGCATCACTTGTCCCACCCTCATCACATCATTGATGGCAGAATGGCAAAAGCAATTTGGGAACAAGGCTACAGTTCCAGGATTATGGCTTTACTTTGCAAGTGTCGTGTGCTGAGTCAGTGCGGGACCTGTTGCAGCCTCGCTGCTACCAGGGAATGCTGTAAAAGGCAATTTGACGTGGCACCAGAAACGTGCTGGCCCTGAGCAAGGCCGTGAGCTCGGGGCTGCCCAAGGTGCTGAGCCAGGCCCTGCACAGGACAAGGGGCATTGTCTTGGACTGCAAAATCCGGCCACCACAAAGGGGCTGGCACACCGTCCTCCTGCCACACGTGCTTTGGCACCAAGTCTGATTGTCCGCTGGGTTTCTCCAGGCTGCCATGAAAGCTCTGTAGCACTTTGTACATTAGCACAGCAGCCAGCACTTTAAACAGGCCACCCATTATTATCACTGCTTTGGTCAAACAGCAAATTATCAGCACTGAGCTGTGAGCTGGCATTGCATAAACCCTCAGCAGAAATTCTTGCTTTGCTTTATAGCCATGAAAAAAAAAATGCAGCTGTTGTGAGTGGTGTGGCCATGGACAACAGTGGCCGAGGGCTGGCTGGTGACGGGGGGCAGCCAACTTTGTCCAGCTGCCGCCACCTCAGCTTAACCTCTTCTTGCAGGGGCTCTGCAACTGGGTCCAAGCTCAAATGATTGCATGGGTGTTGGGGCAATCCCACTGCTGCCCAAATCTGCAGGCAGGCACACAAGGGCCAGCAGTGTCCAGTGCCATGGCAGAAGCCAGGAGCATCCAACCACCAGTGCAAGGGTCTGCATGGGGATGGAAGCTGGCACAGGCTGCGCATGCAGGCGCCCGCCGCAGCCACACACCTGCAGCCACAGCAGCATTTCTTCAGCAGTGCCATAGAGGGGCATGTTGGCTGGAAGGGGCCAAAACATGCTCAACCATAGCTCAGTTACCAAGAGATACCCAGCAAAATCCAGTCTGTTCCCCAAGAAACCTACTGGAGAGTCAGAAAATGGGCCTATGAGGCATACAGCCTGTTGGGAGCCGTTTGCTAGTTCTTCTTGGTGCACAATACACAGATTTTATTCTTCAGGGAAAAAAATGTTTCCGTAACCCATGTGTTGGGATGGCCTGTTGTGTGTACACAAACAGGTTGCAAGCCTCTCAGCCAGCTCGATGTGCTACGCACCCTTCTTGACTGTAAAAAATTATTGGAACACCCACAGTTCAGAGTCTTGTTAGGACACATAAGAGAATCTGCCACACTGAGGCCCATTCTGGAGAGCCCCCTGGAAAGGCACATCAGGAAATGAAGGGTGAACTGCATGAGGAAAAAAATACTGGGGAAGTTATTTAAGAGGAAAAAAAAAACCAAACAAAAACCCCCGAACCAGAAACTTCCATAAAATTTGCATTAAAATTGACAATTTCTAACCTGAATCACAATGTCTTTCCCATAATGGACAGACACAGATCATGATTTTTCTCATATTGAACACTGGGCAGGGGTGCTCTGCTACCTTCCAGGTAGTACAGCCTTGTTCAAGTGCAGGATAGTCCAGATCCAACCTGCAAGCTGGGCCGAACTCTAAGGGTGTCACAGTGGGACCCTCTGCACCCCCGCTGTTGGCAGCTGGCACTGCACTGGGGCGCTCCTGCAGCTTCTCTCGTGCTGCACTACTCAGTGTGTCCCTGATTTATTCCTGTTGCGACGGTACTTGCATGCCACAAAGGAAAAACAACCAACTCCTACAGTGGCATCTTGAGCATCTAGCCTGGAATATACTGGTTCAAGGGAGGGCTTCAGTTTGCACTGGGTTGTTACTGAAAACTGCTTTAAACATTAAACATAAAAATTTCCTCTTGTCCTGCTTCCTACCTGCTCAAGCTTCTCTCACCTGTGATGAAGGAGGGCTGGAACCAGGGGCCCTTTTCACTGTGCAAAGAACTGAGCCCACAACCGACAGGGCACACGTGCTGTCACGGAACCACCGGGATGCAATATCAGACCAGAACAGAAGCAGTTTATTACTACAGCTCTAAGGGAAAGCACAGCACAGCAGTGAGAGACACTGCTTACATCAACTCTGCCCAAATGGGGCAGTTACAACCTTCATGTACCTTTAGGTTACGCCAGACTGTGTCAGATAAGCAGGATATTGTAAATAGCAATAGCATTCTTCGGAGGAGGAGGCTCTAGCCAGCACACCCTTTAACAAATAATTCACTCCTTTGTTAATTAAACTGGCGAGACCATTACCTGCAAATACTTCTTAACTAGCGAGTCCTGCAAAGGCCTTTGAGGCGTTAACTATTTCACTGCCACACTGGGGAGGCCTGAGATCAGCAGAGAGACTCCCCAACAGTAGAGAACAGGCTGAGCCAAACATGGGATGGGGGAATCTACCTTTAGCACTGACTGAGGCTAGAGACAAGCTATGGGACGGCTCTCACCTGCATGAATATGCTTATATATACTGTCAGAGCAGATAACAGGAAAAATGGAGTGCTCTTAAAAATATTCCACTGCCTGTATCAAGCAGCACTTACTGTGATTGATTTGCTAGATTGAAAGGATTTCCCTAGCACAACATTCCTCTGATGGGCTGCCTGGATGAGGACCAAGACAGTTATTAACATACTCTTTGTTAAGTGAAGCCTTTCAGTATTTTTCTTTTGCTCCAAGACAGATTTTCCAGAATAATTTTTCTCAGAAAATAATCTAATTTTTAACCTTCATTTTTCAAGATTTACCTCAGAAATGACACATCTCCCAACAGTGTTCTTGGCACACAGAGGAAAACCTTAGCAAGATCATCCTACACTTTCACTGAGCCAGCACGCACATCTCCTGTTTAATGGAATAGCTCACTACAGCCAAGTGTGTGTCCACAGCTCACTACAGCCAAGTGTATGCAGGAAAAGTCAGCGTTGTTCACTGTGACGGTCAAATGTTCCCAGGCTCCAGCCCTGAGATCTGCCCAGATAGACCAGATTTGTATTTCTCTACCCTGTGCTGCAAACATGGTTCATCCTGCAAGTGGAAACCCTTCTTGGGAACAAAGGCAAGTTTGGTCTTCACAATGTGCTTTTCCTTGACCCCTGGGTAGGATGAGATTCAGGGCCACAGCAGCTTAAAAAGCTCCCATAGCTCATGTCCCTTCTGCCTTGACTGCATTAGAGTTGGTGTTTCTCTTCTGTGAATTCCCCTGTTGGGAACAGGAATGGACACGCTTGTCCTGCAAGCTTGCTGATTGATATGTGGGACAGCTTAGGTAGAAAAGACGTCTTATTTTGCACTCATATCCCTTAAACCATCCCACCTTTCCCATCTGGTAGTGGATGGGAACCAAAGTGCTCCTGGGCACAAGCCAAAACTTTCCCTCAGACACTGCCAGCTTGCTCCTTGGTATTTCTTGCATGTAGACACGGCAGGCCAAATTAAGCTAATAACATGTAAAAGGCTGAAGCAGAAAGAGGCGAAAGTTTGGAAGGCATCAGCTTGGACAATGCTGGTTTCACTGCAGAAGCTTCACGTAATTTGCTGGGAAGAGGCCTACTTTGCCCCGGCACTGCCCCCGCCACCAGCCTTCATCTACCATCTCGATGTGTGTGATTGTGTCATCAGGATCAAAAGAAATCTCATCATCTCCATCTGCAAAAATTGTTCAGAAAAGATACTCACAATGCAAAGATAACCCCAGAGAGAGCTGGTTTTACATCCCTCCTTCCACCCCCAGGAGAATACAGAACAAGCATTCTGATAACCCTCAGAGTTCATCTCACTCAACCCCCATCAAACAGCACAGATAAAGCAAGACTTCACAGATGAAAGATTAAGTTTCTGTGGTCCCAAGTCAGGTCTCATTCTGCTTTCCAAAAGGAAGAAATTTTAACCACCAAGTTGAAATCTTTTCACCACTGCTGATGGTGTAAGCCACCCACCTCCCTGCAACACTGCCCCAGATAGTTCCCAGTGCCTGTCCCCACAGCCCGGATGGCAGACCCACCTCCTTGGTAATCATAGAGAGCCACTGCACAGGTCCCAGGGATCTCCACCTCATAAACATTGTCCGTTTCCCCTGCTGAAGACAGGATGGGCAGATGAGAAAGAGGTTGAAAGCAGACGATGTAGATCTGGTCAGTGCCACCCTCCACCCAGCTGTCAGCCTTGGGGTGAACCACATCCAAACCCTATCAACAGGGAGAGGTATACCATGGATGAAAGCAAGGAGAGAGGCAGGGTCCTGATGCTTCATGTTCCTCTCTCAAGAAAAAGGCTGGTCATGACTCCAGCCTCTCCACTTACCATCTCCAGTACCAGCAAAGCTGTGACAGAAACATCAACAGCAGCCCATGCCGTTTGCTTATGTGCTTGGAGGAAGACTACCCTGCACTCCTCACACTCAGGAGACACCACCAGATCAGGTCTCATGGTTTGCTCAGGCTGAGTTAAGAGGACACCCCCAAGGCCTCCATGCAGCACTGGCAGTCCCTTGCCAAGAAACAGTACACCAACAGCATCAGTCCAGGCCCAGCTTCTTCAGAACCTACAGCAGCCCTCTGGTCCTCCTGCCTGAGTCCTGCTCCAGCAGAGATACTTGCTGCCTGGCCCAGCATCCCATGCAGCTGATATTGCACAATGGAGCTGGGCAAGGGAGTGGGAGATGACCGAGTCTCCATCATCATGGGCTGCTACCCTGACCACAGTAGACTTCAAGATACAAATTCCCTCTGGAGTCTGTCACATACATCCAGTGAGGTGAGCAGACAGATACAAGCTCCCCAAGACATGGGCTCTTCCATCAGTACTCACCCAGGTGGGGCTGGGGCTGGCTGGGCTCCTCAGGAAGGATCTCCTCGTAGTCCTCACCTCCATCTTCTCCCTGGTCATAGATGGCATCCAGCTTTTCCAAGGGTGCTGGCAGCTCCTCATAGTCAGCACCTGCGCTGGTACTGTCACAGTAGTCAGAGGGCTCTGGCAGCTCCTCATAGTCTCCACCAACATCCAAACTTTCACTGTAGATGGGCTGATCCTGGCTGGGGATCTTGCACAGCTCTTCGCCCAGATCTGCTGGCCTTGGTGGTAAAGTGGGTGGTGTTTCCTCATCCTCCCTTTTTGCCTCCTGCCATGACGTGAGAAAGTGACAGGAAAGTCACCTGCAAAGCATCCACCGCAGGCAGCTCTCCCACGGCTGCACAGCACCCAACACAAGCGAGCCTGCTCCACTGCAGGTGCCTTTAGTGCTCCCATGAAACAAATGGAGAATCACTCTCTGCACGACGGAGAAACAGCTCAGCCATTAGGTGTGTGCTGAACTGGCACCTGGGGTTGCTGTGAAGACCCTCAGGGCTCATGTATTTGAACCTCTCTCACATACTTGGCTACAGCTTGCTGTACTGCCACTGCACTGACCTGCTCCAGGAGCCTGTCTCATGGTGTCAGGTACTGTGCAGCCATGTCCCATCACCATCCCGAAGTTTCCCTCCTCACTCCTTCCAAAGTTTCTCCCACGCTGTGGCTGCACCCCATTTCTCCCTGCAGGGCTGTCTGTAAAGCATGCCCCCCCCCCCGCCAGGCACAGTCCCCCTGCCTGCTCCCCTTCCCGGCTCTTCCCAGCCCGCCTTGGCACCTCTTTTCCTTGTGACACAGGCCTGTCTCGCTCGGCGCTCCCAGGCACCCTTGCTGGCACGGTGGCAGGGGCTGCTTCTCTGTGGTCCTTCTCTCTCTGTGGGATGTCCTGCTGGAGAAAAGTCACCAGGTCTCCTCAGTCCCTTTGAAGGAGGTCCAGAGCAATGTGTGTTCCCATTCCCAACAGAGCAACTCTCAGTCTTCCTCCAGCTGAAATCTGTTCCAGCTCCCATAAACCTCCCCTAGCGACCGGACACGACCTGGCCTGTAATGACTATGGGGTCTGCAGAAAGTGGCCTCAGGGAGGGAATGTATCCGGGAGCGCTTTATTGGTGAAACCTTATCTGCACACTGAATGCAGAACAGCACGATGTAGAAGGAGGTCCTGTAAATGTAAGGCTTTGGGTGCAACCCAGTTGCAATCTGAATGCAGACTGCTGGGATGGCCATACTGGGGAGGTATGATTGCACAGTGTTTGCCAGGCACTAGAGGCAAGAAGAAGCCGAGGCCAAAGCACAGGGGCGGTCATGGCTGGGTGCAGGCACATCCTGCTCCGTGTGCCAAAAGGGAAAATCTGGTGACAGCTGTGAAGTTCAATGGCAGTCCCTGGCAGTTGCAGGGAAGCAGTTTAGGCAAGAGGTTATCATAAAGAGGTAGGAGGACATGGAGATGCATGGCCCTGAGGAAAAAGTTTGCTTCGCAAGCCTTGGAGGATGTGGCAAGATGGCCACGGCTCACCTTCCGCCGAGCCGCCTGGCACTCCCGAGCTTGCCGCCTCACCCGGTCCTCCTCTGCCTGCCTTCTGCTCTCCTCCTCTGCTGACTTAGCCATGTTTTCAAACCGTGACCGCAGGCTGCTGGTGCCACTGGAAGCTCCTGTGGAGAAAACAGTTGATCAAGCCTGCCCAGTGGCTCCCTTCCACCATCCCAAGCATCCAGGAGAAACCCAGACCTGTCTCTCCCAGAGGAACTTCAGTTCACCCCCTTCTCCTGTCCCTCAACACAAGTTAAATCCACATCCCACCACAGCACATGCCTGCCAGCGTGCTGCCATAGAGGGACCATGAGGCCCACAGCTTCCCACCAAGCCCCGGGTTGGTACTCAGTTCTCACCTGCCTCCACTGGTCTTGTTTTCTCATACGAGGAAGTGGGAGCTGCCATCTCATTAAAGCTGGCGGCACTCTGCAAGAGGAAGTGAATGAAGTTTCCAGCTTGTTAGGCGAGGCCAGTGCTGAGCTCCCCTGCTGGGTCTGGGTCTGGCTACTGGCTGCTGGCAACTAGCAACCGCAAGCTTTGTTCCCAGCTGTGTCTGTCCTCACCTGTACAACTGCCACGGCCCTGCGGAGGCCGCTGGCTGCAGCCCTGCTCTCCTGATGCCTCCCTGCACTGTGGGAATGCCTGCTGCCCTCCCGCCCAAGGCAAGGGCTGCTCCTGGGAGAGGGGAGGCACTACGAGCGCTGAAAAGGCTGCAGCGGGTCGAGTGGAGGAGGCTGCACAGTGGCAGGATGACTGCTGCACAGGACAGCAAGGTTGGGCATTCGAGGCAGAAGCACTCGCTGGTAACCTAGCAAAGAGCTGAGTGGACGCTTGGCAGCCTACCGCCTCCTGAGGTCTAGGGACCCGATGCATCCATCCCCTGCACTCCCAGTGGAACGAGGCATGGAAGCACCTCCCTCTTGGAATGCACAGCTGCAGCTGCCTAACCCTGGAAAACACGCGTCCCTTCGGCAGGTTGTCGCCTGCAGTATGTGTATACAGCAGCACAGGCTGGAAAGCGTCAAAGTGAAAACCTGTGTGAACATCTGACCTACTGCTGGCGTTATGAGGTGTGAAGAGATGGCTAAACTGGTGGGGCTTAGCCACCATGGGGTGTTTGCAGCAAAAAGGAAGTGAGATAGAGGGCGTTTATCTACTTTCATGAGAAAACTATTTCGTACAAGAAGGAAACTGCAGGTAGGCTCCAGCTTCCAGACTAATTCAGCTACATTTAGGATTCTGCCTGCAGGTGTCACCAATGGGCTGGGTGGCCAAGTTCCGGCTACAGTAAGTGGAGCCTAGAGAGCAGCTCTGCTCTCCTTAAGGCAAACACACCTGAGCAGGCAAACAGCACTGCAGACTCAGAACCAGGTCTACACAGACCACGGCAGAGACTTGGACATGTTGTTTATATGACAGCATTTAAATTTAGGAGTCTTAGTGACTGAGAGCTGAATCCTATGCTGAGTGTTCAAAACTTTATCAAAGGAGCCTGGTGGTATATTATGCTCTACTCTGGAGCAATGAAATAATCCCAGTGCCTGAAAACCAGGCAATCAATTACTTGCCCAAATATCCTTATTTTTACCATCTTTGATTATGCTTCAATATTCTCAAAATGCACAAACCCATGTTTCACTTTGCGCTGATCAAGAACTGTTTATCCCCCCTCTGCATCCTGCTCCTCAAACGACCCACAGCCCTGATTTTTGCACAAGTGTTCATCTGACTTTATAGAATCATAGAATCACTTTGGTTGGAAAAGACCTTTAAGATCATCGAGTCCAACCATTAACCTAGCACTGCCATCCCACCACTAAACCCTGTCCCTAAGCACCTCATCCATCCTTCTTTTAAATACCTCCAGGGATGAGGACTCTACCACCTCCCTGGGCAGCCCATTCCAGAGCCTGAAGCCCATTCCAGAGCTGCCTTCTGCCATATGCATGACGCCTTGCCTTTTGACAATGCACCTCCATTTGCTGTTGTTAAATTCATAGACCATGCTAATCTCTTGCACGGGCAGGATGCCATTCCCACTCTGCTGCTGGTCCAGCCTGCACATGCAGCATGGAAAAGAACATGCTGGATTGCTACAGGTGTGTGTTTATGTCCTTCCTTGGCTCAGGGCCCTGCAGAAAGGTTCTCACTTGCTTCCTCCAGCTCCTGAGTATGGCAATGTTGGTACTGTACCAGGCACAACACTGTGCCATTAGCACTGTGCCCAACAACAGAAAAAGTATGGTTCAAGGAAGGGGTACCCTCGCTTCCTCCTCCAAATGCCCCAAAGCCCCACCATCATCCAGGTTTCTCATCTTTTAGGTTATCCCCATCCATGCAGATCATCATCCACTGGCAAGACCCCCCCTCCTGAACAAGCTTGCAGGGTCGCCTGCCAAAGCACAGTGTTAACTCAAGTGCCTGCAACAGTTTGCATTTTGACTGTAGATGAGCCTTTGCCTGGTTTCACCCCAGACAGAAAACTTGAACCAGCAAACTGGATGACCTCTTCTCATGCAAGGTTGATCCCTGCCAATCCCATCCTTGCTGGGTTTTTTGACTAGGCCCTGGCCTGAGATTTAGCTAACTGAACAGACCATAAGAAACTCTTGGACAGGACAGAAAAACCTGCAGAAGGTAACAATTAACAGAGAAGCTGGTGAGTTACAGACGGCACCATGAGGAATGGCCAGATTTCACCATTAGTTAAGGCGGTGTGATATGGGGTCAGTCACATACACAGAGCCGTGCCAGCTGCTGAGTAGCGTAAGAGGATAAGGAACCAGATACCACAGAGGCCATAGATCTGCGCCAGAGACTGGAGAGACCAGGTTGCAATCTGGCAACTGGAGGAACCAAAGATTCAAGCCAGCTTCTGGGAAGCCTTGTTTATGTGTAGGTGTGACAGCTGCTAACGAACTTTGCGCCTTGAGTAAGAACAGCTAGAGGGATGGCAGCCACAGCAATACCACCCTCTCGCTGGAGGCAGTCCAAGGCAAGAACCACTCTGTATGCATACTGCTCTCTGCACGACCGTCACCTCCCCGTCGGTGCTGGGGACATGACACCAGATGGGCCTTCAGCCTGATCCAGCACCTCTCCTGTGTAAGAGAAAGTTCCTGCATGGTGCAACAGCCCGTGGCCTCTCAGACTTCTCACAAGGCTGCACTCACAGAATTTCATCTCCAAGGAGCTATCACTGCTCACCCTGACTGTACCGGTACACACAGGGCCTGCAGGAGTGACAGCAAGCAGCCAGACAGAACACTCCCAGTATCTCAAACAGTAGTAGATATCCAGGAGGGCACAGTCTGATGCCCTTAGAAAGCTCTTCACTGGCTCCGCTATTAAATCCTGGCCCAAGAGAAAGCAGGTCTCTCCATGTTCAGTCCAAGAGTAGAATGATTCAAAAGCAGCTGAGAATGGAAAGAGCTGTTTCTTCCTTGCATTATGGTCTCCCCAGGCTGTATTCCCCTGCACCCGCTGGAATTTACACTGGTCCAGTTCCCTCACCCTTGCAATAGCTGTGCACTGAGCAGTGGGACCTCATCTCCATCTGGGAAGTCCCTTCTCTGACAGCAGTGCAAAGAGCAGTGATTAGCAGGAAGCAATTGCAGGCTGCAGCATGCAGTCTTACCTTATCTACTCTGTCCTTCTGGACCCCGTAACGGCCTCCAAACCCCTTGGCGTAGTCTGTATGGAAAAAAATGAGGTTATTTTATAATCGCTTATATTCTGTGTGCATCTCCAATTTCAGTGTGCTGTGACCAATGAAATGAGTTAGCTTTTCCTGCATCTTGTCACATATGGAACTAAATAAAGATAATAGATGCAAAATGTTCTGGACAGTAGCTTTTAAGGCTAATCCTTCATTCCCTCCAGCGAAGTGCACAGGCGTTCAGTGCCATACGCTGGCAAATCTGCTTCCAAGGCACTGGGGTGAAAAGCCAGCCATGCCATTTGAGTGCAGAGTGGCCTTGTTCACAGAAGTTAAACATGCAGCAGTCAAACCATTCCTGGAACCTGCTTTGCCTCATTCCCATGCGCTCACCTTCTGAATGAGCTTATGATCAGGAATGTACCTCACGAAGAAAGCACAGTACAGTCTGGGAAGCCTGATTCAGGGGCTTGCATTCAACATCTTGCATTGAACTGATCCAAGCATGCACCTGCTCTGGCAGAGTTTACCCTTGTGCTTTGGGGGTTCACAATGTTCCAGAAGCTCCAGAACATGCTGTACATGTTCAGTTGTCAGCAGCTGGATCTCTGTCAAGTGTGAACCACTAGCTCTAGGTCTGCATGGGCTCCAAGAAAATTGTGCCGCCACCTCTGGCAGCATTGCCCTACCTGTCTGGGATGCATGCAGTTGCATGTCCTCCTGATGGTCCCAGCCAAGGGCACTCTTGTCCTGACGATCCCTCTGGACCCCGAATTTCCCACCAAAGCCCACAGAATAGTCTTCAGCCATAGTGATCCAGATCATGGCATGGAAGAGCACAGAGAAGGGAGGAAAAGAGAAAAGTGGCAGCAGTGTGAGTTCAGGCTGTTCTCACGGGGGCAATAGTTTTCCCTGCCCAGGACTTAGGGAAAGACATGGAGCAAGGCCAGATTTCCCCACTGGTGGCTGCAGCAACAGTCCTCCCTCCTCCCTGGGACATGTCACCTGCTATTAGCACCTGCCTGGGCTTCCCCTGCACCTTCCTTTGGTGACATACTGCCCAGGAGATCGCTGTGTCCATAGAAATCTGCTGCTCCTCATCATTTACCGCAAAGTTTTTCCAGCAGTCATGCTCCACGCAATGGCTTTCCTTACCTGCTCCATTCCCTTTGTGCAAGTAGTGGGCACCCAACAGCTCCCCATAGCTTTTCCACCATTCATACAGCAGGTTGCAAAAACCAAGCACAGTGCCCCACAGCCCCAGTGGGCATAGTCCTAAGCGCCAGTCCTGATACCGCCTGCTGCACTGGGCTCCCCCAGCTCACCTTTCTGAGAGTCGTGCTTCTCTGCCTGGCTCTTGTAGTCGAATCCCACTGCTGCTTTGTCCACCTTGTCCCTCTCCACACCATAACGGCCACCAAAGCCCTTGGAGTAATCTGAAGTGGTGGATGGAGTGAAATGCTGCCCGAGCATGGGGCTGGTGAGGGCAGGGGATAAAGATGGGGAGCAGCAGCAGGGAGGAGGAAGAGCAGCAGGGATGATGGAAACACTAGAAAAAGCAACGGGTTTGGAGGGGACAGAGTGGATGGCAGGGAGCACTGTGAGGGCCATTGAAGATGAGGGCCCATGGGAATGGGTGCACAGGGCAAGCGTGGGTCATGGCAGCAAGAGAGCCTGAGGGCCGTGGGCTGCAGGAGACACAGCAGGCTGAGAGGGCAAGGAAGAAAAGCGACATGCCAAGGGCAGCTGGGGAGGCAGTAGGAGCTCAGCCACCCCGGGACGCAAAGCCAAGGCAAGACTTGGGTACGGACAGCCTGGGCACCCACCCACTCACACATCTCCAGAGCAAGGATTTCAACCTGTGGGATGCCAGCCTCTGAAAAGGTTTGTCAATAAGCATATTGAAAGTATAGAAGAAATCACAAGCTTCTGTTGCACAGCTTACACTTGCTATAATGGAATCTCAATTTCTACAAGGAAACCCCTGACTCTGGATGCTGCAGCAAAGGCTGAAACCCACATTTCTGCAGACATGTTCCAGCTCCCCCCCAGAGCGTCTCTGGCATGCTCGACCATTAGGTGATAGAGGCACAGCTCATCTTCCTTATGCTTCCCCTTTTTCCATCTTCTAAACTAGTAATGTATTAACTACTTCAGCTGTGTTCAGTTATTTTCTAAGGGCTACCTTGTTATTACTGGATGGTGTCCTAAGACATTTCAGCCTCTACCCTAACTGCTGGCTGAGACACTTTCCTCTCAGCGACCTAGTCTGCCAGCTCTGTTTCCAAATCCTACCCTTCAGAAGGAGTAAATCACAGTTACCCCTTGTTGTTCCCTGACCGTATTCTTACAGGTCTGTGTTTCACAGGAATGAGTTGGGACTCCTCCAGCAAAGTCAGCCTTATCAATCCACGAAGACTGTGATATGGAGAAATATGCATGAAAAAAATTTGTATTCAAGGGTGGCACTTTGTTTCACAGAAGCTCAGTCACTTAAGGGTGAGTTTGTAAGTCCTAGAAATTTCTTAAACTTACCTTGATTAAACTGTAATTTACCCATTAGGCCATTATGAAATGGAGTTTTTAGCATGCTGTTTTCAGCAAATACAGATTTTAGGACAGTTACCCTCATGCTGGACACATTCTTAAGAAAAACAATCCAAACACCTTACCCTATTTCTAGTATTTTCATTTTGTCCTGAGTGATTTCTGTGGTTTTACATAGCCTGATGAATTTCTATGTCTGAAACCTATCTCTTGTCTGGGAATATGTTAATGTAGCACAACTGTATGCGGTTCATTCATTTAAGATGAACCAAGAATGCCTCAAAACATCTTCCTTCTTCTATAGTTTCCTCTGAAACGATCACAATTCAATTCTTCTTTTCTTGGTGATGCAGTATTCCCCACGGTTATCTGTAACAGTAACAGACCTCACCTCGAATCTTCTCTTGGTTGCAGAATGTTTAAAATATCTTCAGCTTCAGTTCTTGCAATGTTCTTAATGAATACAGCTGCTTGTACGTGCATGTCAAAGTTTGGTTGAATCATCTCCAGAATTCTGCAGAAGTTCGGGTGCTGTATAGGCTTTTGTTTCCATATCCATTGTTGTGCCTTTTCTCACATGCTGCTTTTTCAGAAATCACTTCTCATGTCCTACAGTGCTTGGGTTTCCTCTGGAGCAGTTGCTCAAAAGGACTTTTAGAGGCAAGGGAGCATCAGCCATCCATCAGGGGGTATGTGTGGGGGTGTCGTCTCTGCTCAGCCGCGATGTCGTTTCCATCAGAGCAAAACACCGAGGCAAGCAGAATGTACAACAGAAGGGTGGTGACAGGACAGCAGGGAATGGGGCGGCAAAGGTGACTGACTGGGAACAGGAATCCGAGACAAGTGACAGGAGGGGGATAAACAAAGGAGACTGTGCCACAGCAGACAGCACAGGATATTGGGAGCAGAAGAGAAGCTGGGCAAAGTATGAAGGGGCCACATGCGCCCATGGACTTGCCTTTCTGGGACGAGTGTTTCTCCACCTCACCCTTGTATTCAAAGCCCAGGGCTGACTGGAACAAGAAGGGGAGGAATGTCAGTTGATCTGACGGCCAAGCTGGGTCTCGCTCACCCTTCCCCAAGGGCCAGGCTGGGACCCTGCTCCCTGCCTTGTGCTGCAACGTGCAGGCGCCTGGCCACTCCTCAGCTGGTGCAGGCCCCCTCAGCCTCCCACACCACTCCTGCTGTCCACGAGGCAGCGTGCCCAGGAACAGGCCCTTGCGAGAGCCCATGCGCTCCAGTAAGAGGGCAACAATCCTCACCCCACACCCTGTCAGCAGGCAAGGTGGCTGGGCAGCGCCTGACACCAGGATGTGCATGGGAGGGACGGCATCCTGCTGGCCCCCTCCCGTCCTGCCACGGCCAGCCACTGTGCACGGCACAGCTTGGGGGTTTGGAGATACAAAACACCACAGCCCCCAAGACAAACACAGCGCTGCCCGGATAGGACAGCACAAGCACGTTAATGCACACCAGAGAATTAATCTTCACAAGCGCCCTGCAAGTTGTCATCAGTCATTGTCCTGCACACAGGTGAGCTGCGGGCTTCAGTGGAGACCGTGGCGCCTGGCATGCCTAGACCTGCACCCACCAGCACTTTGAAAACTGCAGCCACAATCCTAAATGTAGCATAAGCGCAGCACTGAGCACAGGCTGCAAGTATGTGTCTCAGCTGCCCTGGCCAACACACCTTGTCAGCTCGGTCCTGCTGCACGCCATACTTCCCCCCAAAGCCATGGGCTGCATCCGTCTGCGAGGAATGCTTCCCAACATCAGCAACGTACTCATGGCCCACTGCGCACTGAGAAGAGAGACAGCGTGACATGAGCACCCACAGTCAGACTGGCAGGGTGGACAGACATAGGCACCACACAGTTGCTCTGCCCCACTGCCAAGATGCTTGCAGCCACGAGGTCCAAACTGACGATGCTGGTGGTGGCAATGCCTTCCGGACAGCCTTTGCCAGTACCAACTCTGCTCTGAGACCTGTGATGCAGCTTCAAGGGCAGCCACCCCACACAACCAGCCCCACTGCCAGCTCATCATGCAAGCCATGGGATGCTGAATACCTGCTGCTCCCAACTGCCAGCGGAGTGGTGGATAATCACATGGGGAGACTGAGGAGAAAAGTGCACAGAGGTACGCACAACTGAAAACCCACCGGCAGCAGGCTGGGCACCCGCTCCTTACATTCTGTGCCCGAGAGTGAGGGTCAGCAGACCTGGTGGGGATCACCCCTTACGCCTGCCACAGGCCAGGCCAGGGTCCTCCTGCCCCCTGCAAGGAGGTGGTGTGGCCAGGAACTGCACACACTCCTCGGGAGAAGGGCCAGAGGCTGAAAACTTGCAACATCCTGGTAAGACTGGACAGAGGCTGAGGAGCTGCTCAACAAAAATATCCTCACTCTGCTCCAGCAGAAGGGTCTTAGCATGGCTGCTCCATTTTGGCCTCCTGGAGATGCCTGTTTCTCACCCTGCTATCCTGGTATCTTGTACGCCCACAGAGACCCCCATATATTGAATACTACTACAATCTTACCATCTCACTTCTGAAAAAAAACAACTATTAAATGCTGAAAGGTACAGGAAGGAGTGTCATTATGATTATCAGAAAACATAAAACAGATTTGATGTGAGAACAGAGAATATGAACCAGGGCTTCATCCTGGGAAGATATGACAGAGGTCTGTAATGGAAAAATGTGAGGAGGAAATGATTGTTCATGAGTTCTCCAAGTAGGGAGACACCTCATTTAACTGTTACACAGCAGGTTTGAGACGAGCCACAAAAAGTCCTTCTTCACAGCTAGGGGGAGTGTTGCAAGGAAGTCGTAGGGACAAATTATACACATAAGTTCAAACAAATGCTGGAGACAGATTATGGACTAGCTAGACATATGTGACTCTGCACAGCCATGCCATTCTCTCCCCTCAGGGTCAGGCCAGAAAACAGGGATGCTTTTTCCTTTATGACAAAAACGTTTCCACTGGGGACCAAGGAAGCCCTCTACAACTGTTACCTTATCCATTCGGTCCCGCTCTGTTCCAAATTTGCCCCCATAGCCATAGGAGGCCTTAGGGCCAGTCTCTAGCTCCTTCTTCTTGATGACCTCATGTTCCTCTGACACCTTGTTCCTCAGCTGGTGGATGCTGGTGAGACAGAGAGAGTCAGGGCAAGTCACTGTGGGATTCTGCAGCCCCACGCAGCCTGTTGGGAGTGTCCCTGCACCCCTGTGCCAGCCAGAGCCCAGCACGGAGCAGGGCATAAACCCACCGCCAGCTGCTGCCGCGTGCCCACGCTGTGTGGTAGCCACACACACGCAGCCACTGCACCGTTGGCAGGAGCTGCTGCTGCCGTGGGGCTGGCGAAGGACCCAGAGTGGCAGGCTCAGCGGGCGCATCCCGCCTCACCCCGCAGCCCACATTCAGGGCTACACCCTGTCTTCAATAGCAGCCCACCTTTCCTTTTTCTCCGTGCTGCACTAGACACGTTGTGCTGGGCAGCACTGGGAGGTCCCGAGGGAGCTGCTGGACAGGGTCAGCTCTGGACAGGGAAGGAGCAGGAAGCCTTTGCCACAGGGACTGCCGCAGCCTGGAGGTACCTGAACGCTGACCCCCGTTGCGTTTTGCCTCTGGCGCGACCCCAGCATCTCAAGCCAAGAGCCTGGACGCAGAGCCCAGGCGGGCAGGCTGCAGACCCGGCAGCCACGCAGCCCCAAGGCGCTCCTCGCCCGGGGTGAGGGCTCCGCTCCCCTGCCACCCCCTGCTTTCTGGGGCCGGAGGTGTACCCCAAGCGAGGGGCCCCAGACGAGAGGCCCCGAGGGAGGAGCCCGAGGGCAGCCGCCGGGCAGCCCGCGCCACCGGGAAAGCTCTCCCGGGTCCCCCTGCACCTCACGGGCAGCGCGGGGCGGCCGACGGGCGGGCCCAGGGCTGCGGGCCCAGGGCTGCGGGCCGGGCCCCCCCGCGCCGCTCCGCCCCAGCCGCGGCCCCGCTGCCGACGGGCCCTTATTTGGCTGGTTTCGGCCGGCGCTGCCGCTTCCCTTCGCGGGAGGTCGCCGCGGTGACGGCCCGCCCGCAGGCCCCGGTCCCCAGACGCCCGTCGGAGCCGCAGCCGCCGGGGGCTGGGCCCCGCCCCGCAGCGCGGCTCGGGCCGCCCGCCCGCTGCCCCCCGCGCCCGCCGGGCCGCACTCACTCGATGTGCTCGGCGCGTCCCGAGCCCTCGATGGTTTTGGCTCCCCAGCGCTGCTCCTTCTCGGAGATGTCGTTCTGCGGAGCGAAGCGCAGCCGTCAGTGGCCGGCGGGGCCCGCCCGCCCCGGAGAAACGGGGCTCCGGTCACCCCCCGCCGCCCTCCTGGAGGACGGCGCTCGGTGCAGCTCCGCCGGGCTGGGCTTGGGCTTGGGCTTGGCCCCGGCCGAGCCCGGACGACCCGGGAGGGGCGGGCGAAAGGGGCGCAGACGGGAAGGGGGCGGCGGGCGCGGCCCAGCGGGGAGGGCCGGGGGTCCCGGGCGCCCCGTGCCCGCCGGCCATGTGGGGACCGGGCGCGGGGCTGCGGGAAGCCCCTCGGTCCCGCAGGGAGGAGCTAGCAAAGAAATGCCATGGACATAATTGTCCAGGAACACGCTGGAAGAACACCGAAATGAACGGTTCGCTCAAGGTCCGCTCCTCTGCCCCAGCTTTGTTATGACAGCACTTGTTTTGTCTTCTTTTTGGAAGGTCTGAACATGTATTTGGTAACTTGAAGCATCAATAAACTCTTTCCTAATACAAGGTAAAGCTAAAAATATGTATGTACGAAAGAAAAAAATTAATACAAAGTCTTACTCTGTTCAGGCTTATTTTAAATATTGCCACAAATAGAAGAAATTAAGTAAAACCAAAAATTCTGACAGCATAGAATTTTTTTTTAAACAATAATTTGGAACTTCGAGGGGACTTGCTTTTCTGTCCCAAACCAGAATTTCTTACTGGAAATAACTAGGCAAGATAGCCTCAACAACGTAGGACTCTTGTGTAACAGGAGAGCCTGTCCATCAGGAAACTTAGAAAGGAAACCAAAAATCTCAACAGAGCTCAGAGAGACCTGTGGCTGTGAAGCGCGGCTGCTGCTCCTTGGTGCCAGGAGGAGCAGGACTTTGGCTGTGCCATGTACTCCTACGAGGTTTAGAAAAAGGGTATGAAGAATGAGATGTCAATGTCTTGAGACAATGAAGGAACTGTTTAGGTTAACCAAATACAGGAGACAAAGCAGTGCAGAAAAATCTTGTGATGACAAATCGGTGGGTGACAAAATTGCAAATGAAGGTTAGTGCTAATAAGTACAGAAGTAAAGCGTATGGGAAAAAAAACCCCAACCAAACCCTAATGATACCTGCACAACAAAGGTTCCAAAATAGTTATCATTCAGGAAGGAGTACATAACATGAAGTTATGTGCAGTTATGTAGAAGAGTAGCAAATACAGAATTGGCCAAACAGCCAAAGTGTGAGTGACTAACTAGGAAAGGAATAATCAAATAGAAAATTCAAACCCTGACATTGTATGAGTGCATGGGGTTCCCACAGGCTGAGCCCTAATATTCTCTCACCATCTCACCTAGAGAATTGGACTAAATAGAAAACAAGGCTATTTAAAGGCATGGAGCTGCAGTTGCAAATAGAGCAGGATTCTTCTGTCCGGAACAAAAAACAAATGAGGGCAATGCTGGAATCCTGTACAATTACAAACCGTGTGGAAAAGAGAAAATGTAAGTCTTCGCTATTTCATATAACATCAGTTGTGGGGAGGACTTAGTGAAGTTACCAGGGAGCAGGTTTAAAAGAAACAATATTCTACACTCCTTAAGTGATACTACTTGCAGTCAGATGTGGGGTACACTGATGTAGGAAGTTCTGGAGACAGGATGTAGATCTGGGTCAGAAATGGCTTAGACAGTTTACCTGACAGAACCTGCAAGGGGTTGGTGGGACTTGGCTGATCCTGCACAGCCAGCGGTACTGCATGCCGTGTGTCGCCCCAAGCTCCAGCCCAGCTGACCAGCATAGCCTAGGGCCAGCGAACCCTTCACACCACCACCACCAAATATTATGGATTACCACACCAGACACTTACCACAAAATCAGGATCAGTGTCCCAGTCGTCTCCCTGAGCCTCAACCTTCACTGACACGTCGTGTCCCACGACTGCTTTCCACATCTGCACAAGGAGGACACGGTATCACCCAGAGCCAGCATGTGGGCACTGTTGGCTCATGGCCACGGGCATGTCAGACCACAGCAGTCATGGCATAACTCGGGCTGGAAAGGACCCTTGCAGGCCATCTGCCCTGCTGATCTCTGTCCCTCGTACAACACAGGGCACCCCAGAATAGCTGCTCTTGAGCCCCAGCATTTCTTTCAGCAGAACACACAGAATTTTAAGTGTAAACCACGGTCTTCATGCACACTGACTCCACAGTTAAAACACACACCTTATTTTAATGTAAATTGGCACTAGCATCCAACTTCCAGATTGTGCTTTTCCAGCATACATTAACTTTCTGTGCTGCGGGAGACTGTTCCCTGCTTTCACCTCCCTTCCGTTAAGCACCGTCACGGCACACCACCAGAGGCCGTGACGCTCTGCCGCCATGATGCAATGCTTATTTACCTGAGGTTGGACTCCTGAAGTTTCTTGTCTGTTTTCCAAACTTTTAATTACTGCCTAGTGTGCTAGAAAAGGTCCAGAGAAAAGCTGTATGCTGGTCTGACAGTGCTGGTACAGTACGCTGTGCGGTGTTCATGTCTGTCATACGGTAACAACAGGAAATGGGGCTAAAATCATGAAGTGTGCAGGGCTGAAAAGGCTGAAACTGCGGCAGTACGGCTTGTACAGGCTGTCCAAAGAGGCCTGGAGGAAGTGATAGGCCCAGGAAGAGGAAGTTAAATAAAGTAATGTGAAATCTAAAACTCCTGCATTTCATTTTCAAGGTGACTGTGAAAGAAGATGATGAGGCAGCCCCTCCCAAACAGCACAGTTTTTACAAAACAAGAGACAGAAGAAAGATTATGGGGCTTGCCTGCCCCTACACAACAGAACATTTTCAGCAGCGCTCTCATGTCCCACTACCTATTACTGCCTGTGGTGTCAAAGAAGCCCCAAATTGTTCTTACTGCCACCCACAGCAGCTTTTCCCTGGGACAGAGAGAAAGACTGAACAGAATGTGCAGCAAAGACTGCGCTGCTGAGCCCTGTTTCACATCACTGCAAACATCACGTAAACCTGTGAACAAACGAACAGGAGGGAAGAGCACTGCTTTGAGAGGGATTCTCATTTAGCAGCATGCTTTCACAATGTGCTCCTCAGCAGCGCTAACCCCTCAGTCCCACAGCTGTACAGTAGCCCACAAACTGGCCCCAAGCATCCAGGACAGTTGCTGTCTGTGCAAGCAAAATGTTTATGCTGAACAAGGAGTGAATTGTACAACACACAAAGCTGGTAAGTGAGTAACTTTCCAGTTCAGCACAGTCACCATTCCCTTCCGTTTCAAGCTGTCCTTACCAGTTGTCTAGAGAATCAGCACTGTAAGACCAGGGAGCAAAGGCAACAGAAACTAAAAGAACACAGCAGGGATGAGCCTTTCTTTTGTTAAACAAAAGCCAGATAGCTAGGGGAGAGGATGTAGGACCAAGGAAGATGTACTGTGAGGATCCAGCTTTCAGCCTTCCCCAGGCTGCCTCAGGGGGAAAAAAATAAAAAGTTGTCATACTCCAGAACACACAGGTCTGTGACGTACGCTGCTGTGCTTGTATGCACTGACAGTAATCTTACGACAAATTTAATGTAGCCAATTGCAAATAGAAGCAGGGGAAGCAGGAAGGTTCATGTGGACAACATAGCACAATCTAACAATACCTTTCATCTCCTTTTCCCTTCCCTAATTCATTAGCATCTCTCACTCCAAAGATTTTGAAAGCTTGTGGCTCATTTTTGTTAATGCTAGAACAGCAGCAGTAACCAACTGTGCAACGGGGCAGCTGACTTGAGCAGCTAGCTCAAATGCAGGCGGTTCAGGGGTTTAAATCCTGCTGCAAATGGTTCTTGACCACCTGCTCTCCAAAGTCACCCACCATGCATCTTGGGAACCATGACAAACCACAGGCTCTAATCACACCACAAGGCTCCAAAATAGCATCTCAGCCATTTAGTTTGTCCCAGTTTTCCCCGTGAAAGCATCCACTACAGCAAAAATACAGAGCTGCCACACTTAGCACAGTCGTGCTGGTTGATCTGGAAACATGGTTCTTTTGAACACAAGAGCCACAACGATGACCAAAGAACAGACTGAGAAGCAAATGCCGAGCACTACCAACTCACACATGCTGGGTCAAGAAGTCCTCTTTGCCCACCAAAACTCTGCATTTTTTTTGTTGCTTTTTCCCCCACTTTCCACTCTGAAATCTCACTCAGCTTTCTTACCTTAAAAGGCTCACCAGCTCCTGCCGGCAAAGTTGCTGCTTTTTGCGCAGGCACCTGTTGCTAGCGGCAGCTTTTGGACTGCTGTGTGCTCCGAGTTCCTCTTTTGACTTCAACTGCCTTCACTTCCTGTGTCCCAGCCCCCAGCTCTGCTCAAGCTATGGTACCAAAACCTGCCCTAGTGCTCTGCAGTTCCCTCGCACGCTGCCTGCGCTCTGCGACACTGCCCAGGATACAAATTGCTGACTCCATGAACAGTGCTTGGTGGGGCACAGTTACATTTCTTAGTGTGCAAAACCAGATTGAGATCTGCATTTTCATCTCTTCCAAACAATCATTCTGCCACAGAAGTACAAAGAAGTTAAAGAGCTGAAGCCCCCAGGCTTGACAATTACAATGGGATCCAAAGAAAGCAAGCGACTACTTACAGAACTTGTTACGAATTTTGATTCAGTACTTTACAGCACAATTAAAAAATATATATAAACACACACAGACATACACACACACATATATATAGCATACATACTTGAGAGCTCTTCCAGGACCTGCCTGGTGGAAAAAGACCTGGGGATACTGGTTGACAGCTGTCTGAATATGAACCAGCAGTGTGCCCAGGGGACCAAGAGGGCCAACGGCATCCTGGCTTGTATCAGGAGTGGTGTGGCCAGCAGGAGCAGGGCAGTGACCGTGCCCCTGTCCTGGGCACCGGTGAGGCCGCCCCTCGAATGCTGGGATCAGGGTTGGGCCCCTCCCTCCCAGAAGGGCCTGGAGGGGCTGGAGCGTGTCCAGAGAAGGGCAGCGGAGCTGGGGAGGGGTCTGGAGCCCCAGGCTGCTGGGGAGCGGCTGGGGGAGCTGGGGTTGTTTAGTCTGGAGAAGAGGAGGCTGAGGGGAGACCTTATCACCCTCTACAGCTACCTGAAAGGAGGCTGTAGCGAGGTGGGGGTCAGCCTCTTGTCCCTGGTAATGGACGATAGGATGAGGGGAAATGGCCTCAAGTTGTGCCAGGGCAGGTTTACGTTGGACATTGGGAACAATTCCTTACCCAAAAGGGCTGTCAGGTACTGGAAGGGGCTGCCCAGAGAGGTGGTTGAGTCCCCATCCCTGGAGGTATTTAAAAGAAGGGTAGATGAGGTGCTTAGGGACAGGGTTTAGTGGTGGGATGGCAGGGTTAGGGGAACAGTTGGACTTGATGATCTTAAAGGTCTTTTCCAACCTAAACGATTCTATGACCAAAAAAAAAAAAAAAAGTAAATTGCTTGAACTAGGAAGATGGAGAACATGTAGGTAAAGAAGTACTTACAGATCAGACTCTTTGGTATATAGGTTACTGGTGAGAAGTGCACAATTTTGGAATGAGTAGCATGAATCACACTAGTTTGACACTAGATAAAAATCTCAAACCAAAATAACTTCCTTCCTGAATGAGTGAAGCAAGAAAAGTTCCTAGCGTAGTCATTCTATTTGACACAATGGCAAGATATATAGGGCTTAGAATAGAAGAGCAACAGTTCAGTTAGAAAGGACCTACAAGGATCATCTACTCCAACTACCTGAGCACTTCAGGGCTGACCAAAAGTTAGAGCACGGTATTAAGGGCGTTGTCCAAATGCCCCTTGAACACTGACAGGCTTGGGGCATCGACCCCCTCTCCAGGAAGCCTCTTCCAGGGTCTGACCACCCTCCTGGGAAAGAAATGCTTCCTAATGTCAAGTCTGAACCTTCCCTGGCGCAGCTTTGCGCCATTCCCACGAGTCCTACCACTGGATCCCAGAGGGAAGAGCTCAGCACCTCCCTCTCCACGTCCCCTCCCCAGGAAGCTGCAGGGAGCGCCCAGGTCGCCCCTCAGCCTCCTCCTCTCCCAACCAGACAAACCCAGAGTCCTCAGCCGCTGCCCAGAGGACGCCTTCCAGCCCCGCCACCAGCCTGGGCGCCCTCCTCTGGGCGCATTCGAGGACCTTCGCATCCTTCCTAAATGCTGGGGCCCAGCACCGCACACAGCATTCTAGGCGAGGCCGCGCCGACGCCGAATGCAGCAGGACAACCCCCTCTCTTGGCGGCTGCTCATGCCGTGTTTGATGCCCCCCAGGGTGCCGTTTGCCCTCCTGGCTGCCAGGGCACGCTGCTGGCTCCTGCTGAGCCTGCTGCCCCCCAGCACCCCCAGGCCCCTTCCCGCGGGGCTGCTCCCCAGCTGCCCCTCTCCCGGTTTATACTTGTGCCCAGCGTTACTCCATCCCAGATGCAGAATCTGGCATTTGGTCTTGTTAAATTTTGTACCATTAATGATTGCCCAATGCTCCAATCTATCTAGATCCCTCTGCAAGGCCTCTTGTCCCTCAAGAGAGTCACAGCACCTCCTGTATCCAGATCATTGATAAAATTATTGAACAGAACTGACCCTAGAACTGAGCCTTAAGGAACACCACTGATGACTGGTTGCCAGACAGGTGCAGCCCCATTCACCATGACCCTTTGAGCCCTGCTGTTCAGCCACTTCTTCACTCAACGCACTGTGTACCCGATCACGTCACAGTTTGACAGCTTGTCCAGAGGGATGCTGCGCGGGACAGTCTCAAAAGCCTTACTAAAATCCAGAAAAACTACACGTACCACCTTGCCTTGATCCACTAGGTGGGTGATCTTATCATTGAAGGATATCAAATTAGTTAAACAGGATTTTCCCTTTGTGAGCCCACATGCTGACTGTGCCTAATGACTGCATTCTTCTTTAAATGTTTTTCAATAGCACCCAGTATGATCTACATCATTTTTCCAGGAACTGACCTTAGACTAACAGGTGTCTAGTTTCCTAGCTCTTCCGACACACTCTTCTTGTAAATTGGTGTAACATTGGCTAGCTTCCAGTCAGGGGGCACCTCCCCAGACTCCCAAGACCTTTGGTAGATGATCAAGACAGGTCCTGTCATAACATCCACAAACTCCTTCAGTGCTCTGGCGTGAATCCCATCAGGCCCCATGGACTTGTGAACATTCAACTGATACAGCTGGTCCCTTACAATTTCAGTGTGCACAAATGGAAAGTCACTGTTCCTGCACTCATGGTCCTCTGACTCAGGGAACCGGGCAGCCCAAGGCATATCAATATCATTAAAGACCGAGGCAAAAAAAGCATTGAGTGCCTCCACTTTTTCTTCATCCCTGTTAGTCAGGTGACCATCTCCAACAAGGATCGCTCCAATGTTTTCTTTAGACCTTCTTTTGCTATTAAGGTACTTTAAAAAGCCTTTCTAGTTGTCTGACAACACTGACCAGTTTTAACTCTGAGATTTGGCCTTTCGTGTCTTCTCCCTGCATGTGCGAACCATCGCTCTGTAATCTTGCAAAGCCTGCTTCCAGAGACCATACAATTCCTTTTTCCTCTTAAGCTCCGCAAGGAGTTCCCTGTTCAGCCAAGCTGATCTTCTGCCCTGCTTGCTTGACAGTGGAATTGCCTGCTCCTGTGCTTCTAAAAGGTGCTTTTTAAAAACAGCAGCACTTGCCAACTCCTAAGCCTGCAAAAGGAGGTGCCCAGGGGACACTGCTAAGTAGCTCCCTGAATAGCTTTAAATTTGCTCTCTTGAAATCCAGGGTAGCAACTATGCTGACCTTTTTTCTCATTACACTGAAAATTTTAAACTCAACCATTTCATGATCACTGTGGCCAAGACAGCCACCTACCCTCACATCTCCCACACGCCTTTCTCTATTCACAAGTCTAGGAGGGCTAGATAACAAGAAGTTATCATCTTCCACAAACTTCAGAAATTTCCCAGACTTGCTTGTCACAGCAGTATGGCATTCCCAGTTATCTAGGAAGTTGAAATGTCCCATAAGGACAAGGGCTGCTGATCAGAAATTTCTCCTAATTGCCTATAGAATAACTCATCAGTGCTATAATCCTGGCTGGGCAATCTATAGTAGACACCCATTACAACATTGGCTTTGTTTTCCATCCCCCTAATCCTCACCCATAGGCTCTCAACCACATCGTCCCTAACTGTAAGGGCTGTACAGTCAAACCTCTCCCTTACATATAGTGCAACTCGTCCACCTTGCCTGCCCTACCTACCCGTCCTGAACAACTTGTAGTCCTCCATCTCAGCGCTGAGCTGTGGGACTCATTCCACCAAGTCTTACTAATACCAATGGTATCATAGCTCTGGGAACTGACCATTGCTTCCAGTTCATCTTGTTTGTTTCTCATACTGCATGCATTGGTATACAAACATTTCAGATGTGCTCCTGAGCCCTCAGTGCTCCCTGGAGCAGCGTGAATGCTCCCATTTAGCATTGCCACCCTCAGGCGATGCCATGCCCACCCTTGGCTTACCTTCAGCTCTTCAACTGGTATCCCCTTCCCCCACTCATTCTAGTTTAAAGCCCTCTCAATGAGTCCCAGCCAGTTTACAAGCAAAGATGCATTTCCCCCATTGGGACGGGTGGATCCTGTCAGGTCCCAGCATACCTTGTGTTTTAAAGACTCTCCCATGGTTATAAAAAACAAAGTTCTGGCAGAGGCACCAGTCATGGAGCCAGGTATTGATGCCTTGGGAACATCTGTTTCTTCCAATGTCTCTCCTCATTGCTGTGAGGATTGAGGAAAACACTACCTGTGCTCCTGAATCTTTCATCATTCTTCTCAGGGCCCTGAAATCTCTCTTTATCAACCTTGGACTTCTTGTTGCAACATCCTTAGTACCCACATGAAGGAGCCAGAGTGGGTAATAGTCCAAAGACTCTACTAAGCTCATCAGTTGTCTGGTGACATCCCTGATTCTGGGCCCCAGGGAGGCAGCAAACTTCCCTGAAAAGGGTGTCTGGTCTGCACATGGGTGCCTCTGTTCTACTCAGGAGGGAGTCACCTATGACCATAACTCACCCTTGTTTCTTCTCAGCTCCGGTCTTAGTGAAGCTCTTCTTGTGAGGGGTTGGTTGATCTGACCTCGGTGAAAGTACTTGCATAGGTTCCTCCTCTTCTATACCCTCAAGAGACCGCTGACATTTTCATGACAACATGACACAAATTCCATCTGAAAAATAATCTTTATTATATATACAGGAGCACATGCCCCAGGAAGCTATAGGCAAAGTATTTGGTCACTGAATTTTATATAGTTGAGGAATTCCACACAGATAATCAAGGGTAGTGCACAAATGGGTAGATAGTGCCAATGTTCTGGACCTGCCAGATATCCAGTTATTTTAGCTATCATGATGAAAACAATCCATCCTCAAACAGGCTTTGTTCACTGGCTAGAGAATCTTAGTTTACCAGCAATATCAAAAGAACTACCTCTTTCCCATAGGAAAAATGTGACTGTTAATACTCCAGCAAGAGGCAGATACAATCCTTTGGGCCAGTACTCTGAACAGAACGACCACTTGGTCTCTGACAGGGAACTTTACTGGAACCATCTTCTTTGCATTTAGCATTCTCCCTTTGGAAGAGGGCAGTCTCAATTCCAGGACATATGCAGGAGTTCTTTAGAAAACACAGCCTTCCATATATCCTATAAGATCAAGTCCATTTGCATCAGTTTGCTTTAGATTCAAACAAGTCCAATGACCAGCACTAGCTTTCTACAACAGGCTTTTCCTAAAGCAGAAATGCCAGAAGGTTTCACAACTCCAGTCCCTCCCTCAGCATAGGGGGGACAGTTTATTTCTGGAGCTTCTGCCTTTGATTTGGGCCCACATACCACATTATGGAACCCTTCAACACAGCCTGTACAGGTTCAATCTTGTGACAAGGGTTCAGTAGACAAGAATGCAGGAGCATGGCTGCTCTCATTTCAAGAGGTATGCGAGCACCTTCCATCGTGCAAGGTGCACAAATGCTATAAACAGGTTATTAACTTAGAGCTAAAACGTTTCTTGTTTCCTATTCCTTTTCTAAATTACTGACATTGTTTTACAGGCTTGTCAGGGCAGACATATGACTGTTTTTAAATGGAATGCTCAGCAGGTCCAGATATTCTAATTTTGGCCTTTCTTCAACAGGAGATGCAACAGAGCAGGAAACACAATTTTGAAATTCAATTCACATTCCTTAAAGCATCCACAACTTCCTTAGGATATGCATTTCGAACAGCACTCAGCCACAGAGCAAATCTAAGAAATGGAAAAAAGGGAAGCAGCTTCTCTTTCTTCTATCTAGCTACAGGGTTTCCCCAACCAGACTTGCCAATCCAGTCCAAGAGGGGGAAGATCCTGCGGTTCCTAGAAGTGTTGAAGTACTGCAGCAACTCAAGAATATTTTTCTTATTCCTACCACAGCACAATACTATATAAAATGAGTGGTGCTATCTCCAGATACAGGAACAGATGCTGTCCTTGAAGCTTGTAGTGTGAGGACCATGGCTCAGGAAATGTACCACTCATTTAAAAACACTGAAGGAACGGCAGATGTCCTGGAAACAGATCCCGAGCATCAGCACTGGCTGCTGCACACTTAGACAGCAAGCAACCTAGGTGCAGGTTAATGGGTGCAGCTGCTCCTTAAGGGCTGCTTTGGAAAAAGAAGGCAGCTGGGTGAAGTGCTATCCTGTCGACAGGGAATGCAGGCCCAGGGATTACACAGGCTGTTATTCCTGTTCATAGGTGGCCTGTAAAGCACAGGAAGAGCAGGACATGGAGAGCAAGCAGATACATGGCCACTAGCAGAGGCAAGTGGGTCCGGGAACGGAAGAAAGAGCGTAACAGGCGTCGTAGTCCAAGGATATTCCGAGTCTGGAAGAATAAAAGAGACACCAGTCAGTACCAGGAATGGATATGTCCCCAGCTGCCTTCACCCAGAGCTCTCCAGACCATGAAGATAAGTTTAAGCTAACAAGCATGAACCTTCTCAAACCCATTCCACCGTCAGATTCAACCTCTAGAGCCAGTCATCAGTGAAATATTCCCCTTTCCCTGCTCTCTGCAGGTTTCTCATGAACAATTCTCCAATTCTGCTTGAGAAAGGGCAACAGAATGCAGAACATCTCCCTCTAATATTTGGTCCCTATGAATTTCTAGTCACTCCAAGTGAAATATAACCAAATGGATCAATGGTAATTTTCTGCTAGAGCCTCGAGCTGCTAGAAATCCTGATTCACTCTCTGGCCTAGAAGAAGAAAATTATTATTTAATTGTTGCATTCTTTCACTCTTGCAGCTGAAAGGACTTCTGAAGCTGTTGAACAAGCTGCTGTAGAGTGACCTTACACTACAGGGGCTCTTCCACAAGTCTTCAGACAACGTAACATCTACTGGAAAAGTTCCAGTAGAAACAAAAAACTGTCTATTCTAGTAATAAACCCCAAGCATGAGCACAGAGTAGCATCCAGGTATGGCTTTTGCCGTAATTCTGCTGATACTGCTCTTGAGAGCACCACCCCCAAGTCTTAAAGAGACCAGAGGGCAAACTCTTCAGCAGGCCTTCATCCTTAGCAAAATAGGACAGGAGACTGCCAGGCTGTCGTTCAGTACAGTGAAAAAGCAGCTCGCCACTTTGGCTCCCAGGCTGACTGATGCAGGTTTAAAAGACAATGAGTGAGGAAAAACTGAGATGGTTGCTAAACGGAAAGGCAGACTCCCAGACATCGCAGATGCTAGGGCCAGTAACACACGTACTTCTTGTGAATGAGATCGCACATTGTTTGCACAGACTCTGCCTATTTGCTCACTACTGAGGCCTTGAATATTCCACAAGGAACCTGGGACCACATTTTAGGCACAGACAACACTGGCCTGCATTTTAGTGACCTCCGAAATTTAGTCTGCTTATGCAGACTGTAGCAGAGCCACAATCAGAACAATATGTGGCTTTTGACATGGAAAACAGAGCAAGACAAAAGCAGAAACCTACACAAACCCAAACAGATTTAAATGTGTCTACAGAAGGATTTAGCTGCTATAGATTCACAGTTTTCACTTCACATTTTCTTGCATCAGCCAGGGCTCACATCATTGACAGCTGTGAATGTAAATTCTTACTTTGCTGGAATTACTATCCATGGAGTCAATCAGCAAGGAATGCTCGTGACCTGGCATCATATCAATGCTAGCACTTAAGGAAGACGTCCACTCACTTGACTGCAACCTGCTGGAAAAAAATATGAAATTAAATTCAGTTTGATGCCCCAAACCAACACTGAGACAAGCTTAGGAAAGGAGGTATTTCTTCAAAAAATGATCAACCGTTGCAAGCAAGCCATGGCCTCACTTGACAAGAACAGGTTTCACTTGTACAACTGTAGTGCCTCCTGAGCTCAGGCTGAGCAGAAGGACTAGGTGATCCAACTAGCAGAAGTCCTCCTTCCTCCACTCGGAGGCTGGTAAAACCATAACAGAGCAGGCATACTGTGCTTTCTATACAAGTTATACTTGCTCAGTGCCAGCCACTTCCTGTGCCCAGTCATAGCCCTAGTCAGAGAGAAAAGTAAAACTTCCATACTGCATGATGTGCAGATTACCATTCAAATGAAATTTCATAGTGTGTGACTTGAAAGAAGCCAGGACAGTGATTTAACTTTATATTTTAAATTCTATGAAATTATTTTGGAAGCCAGCTCTGGTCCCAATAGTGCTGGTTCTTGCTAACTGTTTTCTAGTGGCAGATATTCAAGATTGATAAGGTACTACTAAAGAATGAAATGCGGAAACAGCACTGTCAAATCCTTCGGCTAGCATTAGTAAAATGAAATCAGTTAAAGAGGCTATAATGATAGGAGGGGCTACAGTTGTCAGAGTTGTGTAGCAATTACCAGGGAACTTCATGCAGAATTCTTCCAGACAGACCTTTATTTTTTGGCTGAATCAGCATGCGTGTCAGAAGAAAGCCACTGTTTTCGTGTAAAAGACTCCAATAGTGAGGTTTATATTAACTACCAGGCACAGCACAAGTGCCCACAATCAAGTTACATGATAAAACCCACTTTTATAGTCAGTGAGGAGAAACAGGCGTTTCTAACATGTGACTCACTGCATCCTAATCCTAACATTTAATCTAGGTCAGCCTTTTTCTCTGCTGACTATAAGGACGTCTGTCAAGTAACCTGAGATACACAGTGTATTAGGTATAAATGGCAAGGTTTTGGTAATAAGGCGTTGCAAGGGAGAGCTATGTGCAGGAGACTGTGAAGCACCCTGTGACTGGGCACAGCTGGTTCCCGCTGGCTTGGCAATGGATGATGCCCCACTGTGTGCCAAAAGTACAACCAGAGAAGCATATGGTGCCTCTGCTCAAACATATTTAACAAAGGGTGGTTGCTTCTAGGGGAAGGAGGAAATGAGTAAGAAACAAGGAGCAGCAGAGAGAAATCACTATAATACTGACCCCAGCCTCCTACGCTGCCCTTTGCCTCACCAAAGGGACTGAGTGTAATGTGCGGTGCAAACAACAGGACTGGATACTAGGAGGCGGGGTGGAGAGGTGTCTATACTAAAGTTTAGCCTGGGAAAGGCGGGGGCAAGTGTTTTCCCTAAGTGTTTAATTGTTTCTCAATTCCCAAATTAATTACAAGTTTATGTTAATTGGCAATACACTAAAATTGAGTGACATTCTTCAAGTCAAGTTTGTTTTGCCCGTGACAGACAGGTGCTTACTGAGGAGACAAATCCCCTGGACATATGAAAACTCCTCTTCTGCCTTCACACAATTCCCAGTCTCCAAATTATATTTTCCAGTAGTTAATTTAACTCATTGAGAAAGCTGGCATCATATTTCTAGTCAGAATTTGTCTTAATGTCTAGTAAGTTGTCTCATTCTATCTTTGTCTACAATTGAAAGATAGCCTGAACATCAAGAAACACTTTTTTACTGTAAGGGTGACTAAGCACTGGCACAGGTTGCCCAGGCAAGTTGTGAAACCTTCATCCTTGGGGATATTCAAAAGCCATCTGGACATGGTCCTGGTCAACTGGCTCTGTACAGCCCCGCTTGATCAGGGGCATTGGACCAGATGACCTCCATAGGTCCCTTCCAACCTCAACCATTCTGTGATAGACATGGTATAATCGTTTCTATGCTTCCAGTGACATTAGACAGAAGGATGTAATGAAGTACAGAGGAAGAGCAGAATCCTAGGATCACCGTACTTTTATGGTGCTACTGCCTATCTGCTCAAGCTCCCTCACCTCCTGATCTGATCCTGTGCTGCAGAGAGCGCCTCCTCTACAGCAAGACGACGGTCCCGTTCTTCCTCCAGCTGCTCCTCCAAATACCTCAGATCCTGCTTTGTGCTGCTGTGTAAATGTTCTGTTTCGGACAACCTGTCAGAAAATAACAAAGCACATGCCAAACAAGGGCTAATTCACAGACTATCCTGTTTCTATTGTATTCCCTGATGCAGTATGTGAACACGTTCCAATTCCCTTCCACTTCATACAGAAGACTTAGTTATCTTTTATTAATCTATTTAAATTATTTGGAAAGCAAGAGAAAAGATAAATCTCTTGAAGCTTATGTCATGTCAGGAAGAAGTTCCTTGGCTCTGTCATCCATGGCCCATGAAATTATTTTGAAAGGGTGTGAGGAATCATGTGCTAAATCATAGTTCCAGAAGGTTACGAGGAATCACGTGCTAGGTCTCAATTCCAGACACTCTCAGGCTAACAGCCTTGAGACCAGGACCATCGGTATACTTAAGCAGTTACTGAGGACCAAGCCCATCAAATCAAAGATGCTAGTTTGACTTGGTGATGGTCTACTGGAATTGCTGCTGCATGTTCTCTCTTCATTTTTTGAAGTTCTATCCAAAGAGGTAACTAAAGACAGCTTTCAAGTGCATATAATAGTTCTTCCACTTCCACAAGGACCTAGTATAGAACTGAGTTTTTCCAACACTCTGACAGGGAGTGACAGAAATAGGCTCATCACTAGCCCAAAGACCTCCATCCCCACCCCTGTCTTCTCAGGCTTTCTTTACCTCAGCTGCAACTCCTGCAGTTCTGGTGTGTAACTGCCTCTCTGAGGTTCATTCTTTTCTTGGGGTGCTCCTGGAGCAGCATCTGTTGCAAACAACTCCTGAAAGGAAGCATGAATGTGTGGCAGATAGCACTGAATGGAGAGGATAGAAAGTAGCTACAACGCTGCAGTTGGAGCCATCTGCAGTAAGCTCTTCCCTCCCTTGCACCAAGACGACCACCCTTACCATGCCCTTGTCTGCAGACTGCAGCTCCTGGAGCTGCCTCTCAAGCACCAGGCAGCGGTTCAGAACCTCATTGTAGTGCTGATGGCTCTCAGTGATGTTCCGACTGCTACCACGCAGCTGGAGGGAGAGGGCATTTTTCTCCTCAAAGACCTGAGATAGCTGAGAAGAGAACACAACTGCTAAGTAAAGAACTCTTATTTCTGTGAGAGCAAAATTGTTCTCTGTATAACTGAGGGCAAGAATTCTACTGAGAACAAGAGAACTGCCACACTGCATGTTACTGCGGTCCAAAGACCAGTGATAATCTCCAACAGTAGCTTGTGGCTAAGGTTTGCAGAACAGGAGTCCCAAAACATCAACATAATGTACAGAATAATTTGCTTCCAAAACAAGATTCTAAAGTGCTGAGATTGACCTAAACCTTTCAGAAATATCATCAATAAATTATGAATTTATATTCTTGCTTTCTCCTCGAATGCAACTCTCTTTCTGAAGATTACTAAATTCTGAGTCTTCCACTTCATGTGGGAATCGGACTGCTTGTGATTCTGCACTGAAATACTGAAACTTTTTTCAAGATTGCAGGCAGCACTGAAGATCACAAGCGTGCCTTCCAAAGGAGGGAATTCCTTCAGGAGTCTAGAAAGCAGGAAGCTAGAAAGAACTCCTGACAATAGATATGGAACCCAGAAACAACTTTCTTCACATAATCTTGTTTTCTGGTCCCTTTGTCTGGTCTCCCTCTCTCCCTCCTCAATCTTTCTGCCATGGCCCCCCCCCCCAAGTCTGTCCTCTCTCTCCCCTCCTCTCCCCTCTCTTTCTTTCCTCCCCTCTCCCTCTCCTCCTCTGTCCTCTTCCCTTCTCCCTCCGGTCACTTTAGAGAAAGGGCACTAAAATTCAGTGGCAGAAAAGTTGCCGATTCAGACACTACTGTCACTGATCCTCCTAAACGCGATCTATATATGGCATGGAATATCCTTCTGGTCCATTCAGGTCATCTGTCCCAGTTGTGACCTCTCCCAAGCTCTTGCCCACCCCCAGCCTACTCACTGCAGGGAGAGCAGTGTGAGAAATCATAGATTCATAGAATCATTTAGATTGGAAGATACCTTCAAGATCATCAAGTCCAACCATTAACCTAACCCTGCCATCCCACCACTAAACCATGTCCCTAAGCACCTCGTCTGCCCAGCTTTTAAATACCTCCAGGGATGGGGACTTGACCACCTCTCTGGGCAGCCCCTTCCAGTGCCTGACAGCCCTTTTAGGTAAGGAATTGTTCCCAGTGTCCAACCTAAACCTGCCCTGGCACATTGAGGCCATTTCCCCTCGTCCTGTCGCCCATTACCAGGGAGAAGAGACCAACACCCACCTCGCTACAGCCTCCTTTCAGGTAGTTGTAGAGGGTGATAAGGTCTCCCCTAAGCCTCCTCTTCTCCAGACTAAACAACCCCAGCTCCCTCAAATGGAGAAGGCCTTAATGCTGTGCAAGCACTGTTCAGCAATAGCTAATACACTGGTGTGTTACCAACACTGATGTAGTCACAAATCTGTAACAGAGCATGCTAGGGGCTGCTAACTCCATCCCAGCCAGCTTCATTACACAGAGCTTTTAACATCATCACCCACAGTATTCACAAATAAGGAGCTGCAAACTAGACAAATGAACTGCTACATAGTCAAGAATTGTCTGGACCACTGGACTCAAAGGCAAGGATCAATGACTCGACAGCCAGCAATGAGCAGAATACTCCTGGGCCCTACCTGGGGCACATATTGCTCAACATTGACAGCAATGTAAGTTATGACACAGAGTATACCATCAGCAAATTTGTAGCCAATATTGAGTTTTGGGGAGTGGCTGACATGACAAAGACCAAAATTTTGATCTGGAGGGACCTTGAGAAACTTGAGGATTGGGCAACAGAAATCTCAAGTTCAATAAGGAGATGTGTAAGCTTCTGCATCTGAGGCAAACCCCATATATCAGTATAGGATGGAAAGAGACTGCCGAGGCAACAGGTCTGTCGTAAAGGGCCAGGGAGTTACAGCAGCTTCCCAGCTGATTACAAGCCAAGAGTACATCCTCATTGTGAACAACGCAAACTGTCTACATTAGGAGAAGCAAGGCCAGCGGATTGAGGGAAGTTATTACCTGCTCTGCTTGGTGACAATAAGACTGTACCTGGATTACTGGGACTGGTTTTAGGTCACTCGTTTTTAGCTGGGTAGGTCCCAGTTGACCGGAGGTTAGCAAATGGGATGCCCATCTACAAGAAGGGTCATAATAAGGATCCAGGGAACTACAGGCCTATCAGTCTGACCTCGGTGCCGGGGAAGGTTATGGAGCAGACCATCTTGAGTGCCATCACATGGCACGTACAGGACAACCAGGTGATCAGGCCCAGCCAGCATGGGTTTATGAAAGGCAGGTCCTGAGTGACTAACCTGATCTCCTTCTATGACAAGGTGACCCACTTAGTGGATGAGAGAAAGGCTGTGGATGTTGTCTACCTAGACTTTAGTAAAGCCTTTGACACTGTTTCCCATGGCATTCTTCTGGAGACACTGGCTGCTCATGGATTAGACGGGTGTAGTGTTTGCTGGATGTCTGGGACCAAAGAGTTGTGGTGAATGGAGTTAAATCCAGTGATGGCCAGTCACAAGTGGTGTTCTCCAGGGCTCAGTATTGGGACCAGTTCTGTTAAATGTCTTTATCAATGATCTGGATGAGGGGATCAAATGCACCCTCAGTAAGTCTGCAGATGACACCAAATTCGGTGAGAGTGTCACACAAAATCACAGAATCGCACGGGTTGGAAGGGACCTCAGGAGATCATCTAGTCCAACCCCCCTGCTCAAGCAGGTTCACCTAGAGCATGTCACACAGGACTTCATCCAGGTGGGCTTTGAATATCTCCAGAGAAGGAGACTCCACAACCCCCCTGGGCAGCCTGTTCCAGTGCTCTGGCACCCTCAGAGTAAAGAAGTTTTTCCTCATATTCAACTGAAACCTCTTATGTCTCAGTTTCTACCCACTGCCCCTTGTCCTGTTGCTGGACACCACTGCAAAGAGTCTGGCTCCGTCCTCGTGACTTCTGCCCTTAAGATATTTGTACGTGTTGATAAGATCCCCTCTCAGCCTTCTCTTCTCCAGGCTGAACAAGCCCAGCTCCCTCAGCCTTTCCTCGTAGGGGAGATGCTCCAGTCCCCCCATCATCCTTGTTGCCCTCCTCTGGACTCTTTCTAGGAGTTCCTCATCTTTCTTGAACTGGGGAGCCCAGAACTGGACCCAGTGCTCCAGGTGGGGTCTCCCCAGGGCAGAGCAGAGGGGGAGGAGAACCTCCCTCGCCCTGCTGGCCACGCTCCTCTTAATGCACCCCAGGATGCCATTGGCCTTCTTGGCCACCAGGGCACCCTGCTGGCTCATGGCCACCTTGTCCCCCACCAGGACTCCCAGGTCCCTCTGGGCAGAGCTGCTTCCCAGCAGGTCAGCCCCCAGCTGGTACTGGTGCATGGGGTTCGACCTCCCCAGGTGCAGCACTTGGCACTTGCCCTTGTTGAATTTCATCAGGTTCCTCTCTGCCCAACTCTCCAGCCTGTCCAGGTCCCGCTGAATGGCAGTGCAGCCTTCTGGCGTATCAGCCACTCCTCCCAGTTTGGTGTCATCAGCGAACTTGCTGAGGGTACGCTCTGTCCCCTCGTCCAGGTCATTGATGAACAAGTTGAACAAGACCGGGCTGAGTACTGAGCCCTGGGGAACTCCACTAACTACCAGCCTCCAACTGGACTCTGCCCCGCCGATCATTCTGGCTGTCATTCAGCCAGTTCTCAATCCACCTCACTGTCCACTCATCCAACCCACACTTCCTGAGGTTGCCTACGAGTGTCAATCTGCTTGAGAGTAGAAAGGCACTGCAGAGGAACCTGGCCAGGCTGGATCCATGGGCCCAGGCCAATTGGGTGAGGTTCAACAAGGCCAAGGGCCAGGTCCTGCACTTTGGTCACCACAACCCCATGCAACGCTACAGGCATGGGGCAGAGGGGCTGGAAAGCTGCCCAGCGGAAAAGGCCCTGGGGGTGTTGGTCGAGAGGCGGCTGAATATGAGCCAGCAGTGTGCCCAGGTGGCCAAGAGGGCAAATGGCATTCTGGCTTGTATCAGGAGTGCTGTGGCCAGCAGGAGCAGGGCAGTGACCGTGCCCCTGTCCTGGGCACTGGTGAGGCCACCCCTCGAATACTGGGGTCAGGGTTGGGCCCCTCCCTCCCAGAAGGACATGGAAGGGGCTGGAGCATGTCCGGAGAAGGGCAACGGAGCTGGGGAGGGGTCTGGAGCCCAAGGCTGCTGGGGAGCGGCTGGGGGAGCTGGGGTTGTTTAGTCTGGAGAAGAGGAGGCTGAGGGGAGACCGTATCGCTCCCTACAACTGCCTGTAGTGATGTGGGTGTCAGTCTCTTCGCCAAAGTAACGGACGATAGGACGAGGCGAAATGGCCTCAAGTTGCACCAGGGGAGGTTTAGATTGGCTACTAGGAAAAATCTCTTCACTGAAAGGGTTGTTAAGTGTTGGAACATGCTGCCCAGGGAAGTGGTTAAGTCACCATCCCTGGAAATATTTAAAAGACATGTAGTCATGGCACTTAGGGACATGGCTTAGTGGTGGACTTGGCAGTGTCAGATTAACAGTTGGACTCCGTAATCTTAAGGGTCTTTTCCACAGAATCCCAGGATGGCAGGGGTTGGAAGGGACCTCGGGAGATCATCTAGTCCAACCCCCCTCCTAAAGCAGGGTCACCCAGAGCAGGGTGCACAGGACATCGTCCAGGCAGGGGTTGAATATCTCCAGAGAAGGAGACTCCACAGCCCCCCCTGGGCAGCCTGGGCCAGTGCTCTGGCACCCTCAAAGTCAAGAAGTTCTTCCTCACGTTCAACTGGGACCTCTTCTGCTTCAGTTTGTGCCCATTGCCCCTTGTCCTGGTGCTGGGCACCACTGAGAATGATTCTAAAATAGATACATGGGAAGGAGTCCAGGAAAAGACTGCAGAGATCATTGATGGATTGGAGCACACAATGCGTGTGAGAGCTGGGCTGCTTTAGCCTGCTAAAGAGGAGGCTAAAGGGTCATTTTACAATAGTTTACAATTAAATTGAAGGGAGTTATAAAGAGCACCAAGCTCTTTTTGATAGTGTCAGAAAATATAATAAGGGGCCATAGCCACAGACTGTGGCTTGGAAGAGTCAGACTAGACATTAAGAAAAACATTTGCATTAAAAGTGTAGAGCACAGCAACAATGGACAAAGGCCCAGAGAGGTTCTGGAATCTCTACTCTTTAACCACTCAGCTAGGCGAAAACATGTCTGACCTGATCTAACGTTGGTGACAGTGCTGCTATGAGGGGCAGAAGGATGTACTAGGTCATCTCCAGAAGTCTCTTTAACTAATATTTCTGATTTTGTGTTACTTCACTAAATGCCCACAAGAATAGAAAGATTCATTCCTGCTTCCTGAGCCCTATTCAAACCTACCCTCCTCCCCACATTCCTCATCCCAGACTCTGCAAGCAACTATAAAATATAATCAGTACCTTGCTGTTTAACTGCTGAATTCTGAGCTCTTTTTGGTGCAGTTCTTTCAGGCTGTCACTTAGCTGGGCCTGGAGATGTTTTGTCTCTGTTTCTAGGCTTGGAAAGTCCCCTCTCAGAACTTCCATAGAAATCTGCCAGGGAAAGAACAATGAAAAATATGCTGCACATGTGACAACCCACTCTCACATTAGTCCTCTCTGTTTAGTATTCCAAGGTCAAAGCCCAGCATTATTCCTAGGCCTGGAACTTGATCTGCTCAAGCAAAACAGCAAATGGGGAATAAACAGAAATATCCTAAAAGCCATCTGAAAATCCAAACAATTAGGAAAGATCACTGAACTTGCATACGTGATGGGTCCTTCTCAAAAGTTGTCTTAAAGCTGTCTACAATCCAGGAAGGAAAAAAAAGCATATGAATGTGAACAAGAAAAACCAACAAAAAAATAAAGCAATGTCCACACTGCTCTCATTCAACACAGACTAAAAGGTTGGCACTGAAGCATCCTCCTGGAAAGCATCACATGCACATTGTTCTAGCATTTTCTTTGCATATATGCATGTGTGTGTCAAAGGGACAAGGGGAGATTTCCTCCCTCCTCCACAGACATAAAAGCTTCTCACTGGGACGTTACAGATGTGGGCAGGAGAGTTCTTTCCTTGCTCATAATGTAATGGTATTACACATGCAGCAGGCAAGTGTCCTTCCCTAGACCAAGCAAAATACTCAACATATGGCACTCCATTTGTAGGACTGTGATACAGGGGAAAGAAGGCAGAAAGTGCAATGTTCAATCTTCAGCCTCTCTGGGCTTGAGTCAGGACTGCAGATCCCTGTCATGGTAAAACCAGCAATAAAAACTCAATAGGAAACTTAAAAATTAGAATGTGACATCAAATGGAGAACTAAACCAGAAGATCTTAGATTCAAACACACTGCAAGAGGCAATTCTGAAAGATCCAGAAAGACAAACCTGAGAAGTTCCATACTGCTTAGAAGGACCTAAGGTGCCTAGGAACCCGTCTCTCTTTTACTCTTTCTTGAAACATTAGGAACCATGAACTAAGCGAAGAGCACATAAGGGTACACCAGAGGTGATCCAAGTTACGTTGTTCGTATAGTCCTTGGAGGTCACACAACAAAATCCGATACTGCAGTCTGTACAAGCTGAATACAAGCAACACATGCTACTTTGGCTGAATTTAAAGCCTCACGTTTCCATGCAATAAAGAATCCACCCACCTTCGTTTGGTACTGCTCCTCTACAATTTCAGACTTGCTGAGGGGCAGTCTCATTTCTTGCACGATCCTTTGTAAATGGCTCAGCTGCTTGTCTTTTTCTGCTATCACCATCAGGTACTGCTCCTTTAGGCTGCTGTTCTGCTTTTCCCAGGTAGCCTTCTCCTGTCTGCCCAGCACGACACAAAGGAAATTACCAGGAAGTTACCAGTATCACTTATGACATCCAGGTATCCAGTTCAGAATGAGCTGAGGATAAGTCTATTTCCTATCATTACCCCATGCCAGAAAATAAGTTTTATAACTAAACCAAACCAAAAAAACCCACTTAAGTACAGGAACCTTAAAAGCAGGTTTAAGAAAGTATTCTGTATTTGGCTCAACACTGCAGACTGTTCAATGCTCACACTTTTGGTATTCCTGGGCAATGTTTTGAACTTGCTGTACAGAGAGTTTTGTCAAGCAAGTAATTGACAATGCCAATTGTCATAATAACATTATCACCTCCTCAGTCAAATATGCACCAGAACCGTAACATTGATCCCAACATACAAACTTGAGGCCTTAGCTTCATTTACATTGTAGAAGCTTGACAGAAAATAAATCTCATTTGTAAGGTGCTTCAAACTGTATGAGATCTGAAGTGTTAGTTTGAGGGTCAGACTGGGGGGAGGGGAAAGGAGCACTACAAGCTTTTTTATCACTTTGGACAAAGATAAGCCATACATCTTTCCACAAAAAACCCCACCCCTTTCACTCCAGGTTCAATCATTCTTAGATGGATCTCTGAAGTACCTGAAAGCATTTTTCCCCCATTTTTAGAAGAGAGATTATTTGTCTGACTAGTTTTAGTCCAGTTGGAGATACCGTTTACTAGACTTGAATTACAGGCTTTTCTAAAAATAGAAGACATAAAGCAAGTGAAACAAAGGATTAGACAGTCATACAAAATGAGTATTTTCTAAACAAAGACATCAGTGGGATAATAAAGGGTGTTCAGCTTGGAACGGAGAGTTCTGTAATTATATGCAAGCTTCAATACAAGAAGCAGCCTAAGTTTCCTCTGAAACAGATGATATTGGCCACCACTGGATGAAGGAAATAAAAATTAAAAGGTCATTGATCTATTTCACACAGGCATTTCCTTCCAATGCATTGGGCTGTAATCATTCACCCGAAGTCTGAGGCAAAAGCTGAAGAAGGGAAAGGTGTGCCCACTCCTGAACAAAGTGATTTAGTGACAGCTGACACAGCTAAGGCTGAGGTTCTCAATGCTTTCTTTATCTTCTGCCCCAAATTGCTCTTGGAATGAATGAAATGGGACATTTGCATCTCTGAGACAGTGAGAAGATAGACAATTCTCACCTAAGCTGCTGGAGCTCTTGCTGGTAGAAAGTACTTTCTTGCTTCAGCTGTTCTTGGAGATGGTGCTGTTTATCCATGTCTTGCTGATATTCCTGCAGTTGTGTTTTTAAGCGAGAATTTTCAGCTGATTCTACCCCAACCAGTATATACTGCTGCTGCAGATTCTTCAGCTCTCTTACCTTTAATAAAGGGAAATACCAGAGTGTGTGACAACTGAGCAAGCAGCTAGGTTTATTACTTACAAGCATTTAAGAGCATTTCTTACAGTGGCTTCTGGAGGAAAAAAAAGTCACATTCAGATGACAGCGAAACTAGAAATTGAATCCGTGATTACAGCAGTCTCCTAAAAACTGCTCAGAAAAAACCCTCAGAGAATTCTAATGTTAATGACAGTAGTGAGTTTTGAGACCTTCCACGAAGATTTGACATACATTAACAAAAAGACCCTGGACTACAATATTAATTCCCTTATTCAGAGGAAGAAAAAGTGAGACAGAAGGAGCTGATTAAGAATAACTCCTGAAGCTGGTATTTACTGTAAATCATGGAACTGAGGAACTAAAATATTTTTGATTTGGAATTAGAAATAAGTTGTCATTATACATCCATCACTGCAATCGGTTTTCGAAGGCAAGACAATGTGACTGACTCTAGAGACAGGGAAGTACTTAATGAGTCAGGAGATCTCTCTACTGAGGATCTATCTGAGTATTAGCAGTGCTACACAGATCTGCAAGTTCAACAAAACAGCAGCAGAGGAGACATAAATCTACAAATAAATGAGATATAAAATGAACAAGAAGGAAGATGTGTTTAAGATAATATCACAAAGTCTGTCGTGAATTAACATAAGGGAAGACTAAGGCAGACTAAGTGATGGTGGAAAATGACTATAAAAGTCTGTTATCTGACCAGCAACTAGAGCTCTGAAACTTGCTGAGCTGCATTGTGCCAGAGACTATACAGACACATTAAGCATACAAGCAAGGATGTCAAAATGAAGCTGCAATGTCTTGTACCTGTCTTGACAATCAGCTGCCAAGAGAAGAAACAGACCCAAGTCTTTGCTCTAGTCTCTTCTAGAAATCTAAGACAAATCAAATGCGCTAGCTTCCGTAGACATGGACTAAGCAGGTTAACAGGGAACCCATACCTTATTTCTATCATTCCATATTTTAAATGAAGCTAATGAGAAACCACCCTGCAAAGTTAATGAAATCACAGCTTCCATATGTTAGAGAAGATAACATAGAAGGCACATACTAAATCTATGGGATCTGATGGAGCATGCCTGCAAGTGCTGAGGTCACTGGGAGGCAACTCAATTACCTTTGAAAGGTCACGGCAACTGGGAGAGGATCCTGACGACCGAAAGAAAGTAAATGTCATCCTTACCTACAAGAAGGGTAAGGACGAACTGGGGAGCTGCAGGCTGGTCAGCCTCATCTCCATCCCTGGGAAGGTGATGGAGCAACTAATTCTGGAAACCATTTCCAGATACATGAAAAGACAGGTTGCCCAGAGAAGTTGTGGAATATCCACCAATGGAGTTATTCAAAATCTGACTGGACACTGTCTTGGGCAACCTATTCCAGCTGACCTTGTTTGAGCAGGGGGTTGGACTAGAAGATCTCCAGAAGTCCCTTCCAACCTCAACTATTCTGTGAAAACAATGATCTGTGTTTCACATTGCAAATACCATATCTGTGTGTGCTGAATTTTAAGATCTGAAGATCTAAATCTCCTATGGGTCTTTAAGTAAGAGCAGGAAGAGAGAACAAGGACTTACTACTCTGTCTCTGTCATTCTGCAAGGAGGACAGTGCCTTCTTAAGACTCTGCACTTCTGAAGGAGTGGTGAAAGTGATCCCTTCTGCTTGTTGCTTCACTTCTTCAATCTTACGTGTTTTTCCCAATTCATTTAGCAGACGGTCTCGCTCATTCTGCAGGCTTGCCATAGCCTTGGAGAAAGATTTGACTTGGTTGGAAGAGCTTTCTAGTTCTGAAGACAAATGGAGAAGCTCATTGTCTTTGGTTCTGAGCTTCTGATTAAGTTTCTCAATCTGGGCCAAGACACCTCTTTCATCGGTGGCCTTCTGCAGTTCTGTCAGCTCAGACCTCACTATATCTCGGTCCCTGGCAGTGGAATCTTGCTCCTCTTGTAGCTGAACCATCTGTTTCTGAAGATTCTGCACTAGACTTTTTTGTTCCTCTAGATCTGCAGAGTATTTCTGTTTCAAAACATGAAGCTCTTCATTGGCCTGGTCCCGGCTATCCTGAAGAGAGCTCATGGACTTCCCAAAAGACTGAATCTGAGCTCTGAGATCTTTGTTTTCATCTGTGACTGCAAGAAGTTTCTGTTCCATTTCCATCAAGTCCCGTGCCAACTCTGCTACTCTCTCTTCTGCTGTTTCTGTCTCATTCCTCATTATCCCTGCATCATGATGTAGGTGCTTCAACTCCTTTCGAAGCCTGTCCTCAACCTCTCCCACTCTCTTGGCTGCATCCCTTTGGGCACATACGAGTTCCCCCTCAAGTTCTGTTATCCTTTTCTGTGAGAGGGAAAGCTTATGACTCAGTTCTTGTGCCTCTTCCTCTCGGGCCTTCAGTTGTGCTTGACACTCCATGATAGGACCCCCCTCATGCAAGGCTGTCATTTCACTCTGCACCCGAGAGAGAGAGGACGTAAGGGTTTCAATCTCTTGAGACATACTGACTTTATCCTCTCTCAAGGCTTCCATGCACTTCCTGAGATCATCCTGAGTATGCTTGGACTCTTTCAGCTGTGTTTCAATGACTGCCTTCTCCTTTTCCAGAGTTTGGATCTGCTGAAGCTGTGTTTTGAGAAGTTGTTTCTGTTGGGAGTCCTTTATTGAAATCACTTGGTTCAGGTCTTCTCTATACCGCACCAACTCTGCATTCAGCTTGGCATTCTCAGAGTTGAGATCATCCATCTGGCTATGAAAACTTCTGATTTCTTCCTTGAGCTTATTGTTTTCAGCAGCAGCCTCTTGAATTAGCTGGTCTTTTTCCAAGATTATAACAAGATGACGTTCCTCAAGTTGCTTGTAGTCTCTCAGTATGCGGTCCCTGTCATCTTGCAAAGATGACATGGACTTGGTGAAGGAGTCCAGTTGTGCCTTCTGCTGCTTACTTTCTTCTCTGCATATCTTCATCTTTTCAGTGAGATGATCAAGTTTGTCAAGAAATTTGTTGTTCTCATTTTCCATGGCTTTTTTATCTTCTTCCTCCTTACTCAGCCTATGCTCCAATTCTTTCATCTCTTCAGAATGTTGCTGCTGTAATTCAGCTATAGCAGCCATAACTGCTTCTTCCTTGGCAGACAGCAAACTAATGATCTTTTGATCCTTGGCACTAATTTCTTCATGCAGCTTATTTGTTAGGTCCTTGGAAGCTTGCAGATCAACCTCAAGCTGTTCACAGCTGAATTTAAAATTCTGGATACTGGTCTCTTGTTGCTTGACCATACTCCCCAGCTCTTCTCTCACCAATTCACATTTGGTGAAGGAATTCTGTAAGTCAGCAAGCTGGTCTCTCAGGCTGCTGATTTCTGACTCCAGTTTCTGCTGTTCATCCTGAGACTTGCTGTACAGTTTCTGAGACCCTTCAAGCTCAGTCAAAAGCTCCTTTTTTTCCTCCTGCAACATTTCACATGTCTTTTGATAATGCTGAATCTCCTTCCTGGATTCAGACTCCCAGTCTTTCTTGTTGTGTTCCAGCCTGAAAACAGAGGGGAGGGGTGAAAAGAGGGGAGGAGGGGAGAGAGGAATCAGTCACAAATTGGTGACGTATCTCCCAGTATCCAAACCCACAGTAATAGTTTTCATTGATTATAATAATTTAGAAAAGCCACAAAATTAGTCTTATTCTAAGAAAGCAACCTGGAAATACCCAGATAATTAGTTTTCCCTCAATTTAAAATTCAAGGCATCTTTTAAAGTTCTGACTACACTACTGTCTGAAGGGGTGGTGCTGGGGGAATATTTTTTAAAAGTTGTCCGTGAGATAAGTCTTTAAGTTAACATTGAAAAAATGGAAGAGATTAAAACACAGAATGTTATCACCTCCTTTTCATTAAAATACTTTTTTCTCTCATCCATTGCAGCTATCAAAAAAAATTAATGAAATCACTATTCTCATATGCTTGATGTTCATTTCATGCATGCATGAAAAGATACAGCATTTTGATCACAAACTTTATAGAACAATTTTACTCATGTAAGAACAGTTTGGGTTTAAGTTTTGGAAATTCCCAGATGTACATTTTGGTACGTTTCTGTAGCTCCATCTTTCCCTCAAAATCTCTTTTGGGATTAAACTGGAATGATGTATCCCAATGCTCTCTTGACCTGCCAAATTCAATCTCTGAATGCAACAACTCTATGCAAAAGCGTCTATTTCAAATTTCAGATTAATAAAGACTTTAGATGGCACTCAGATGGCTACTGCTTGTCACAGAGAATAGATTTAACATGGGTACCCTAGTGATGAGAAGGAATATTTTAAGTGTTAATTTCCCTGTATCCTCATGCAGACAACAAATCCATACAACATTAACTCCAAACCTCTTTTCTATACAAGCAGAAGTGATCCAGGAGATGAGCCTTACATTTATGGCTTTAAAAGGAAGACTAATTCTGTTCTCCATCTTAGGCATTCATTAGTTTTGCCAATCACATGTCATATTTAGCATATTTACATACTCAAAATTCTTCCTTTCTGGTATACTGCAAAAGGAAAGGGGAATCCTACCTCAACTCTGGCTGTTGCCTTGTCATAAGGAAATACAAGAATACCGGCTGAGTCATTATCACCTTCTTTACCTGGCTATATGAGTCTGAAGTTCTTCCACATGTATGGTCATCTGCTTCATCTGCTCCTTTAGCACAACACAAGCTTCCTCTTTTGAACGTATTTCTTCCTCCTTCTTTTGAATAGATTCGGTGAATTTCTTCTCCCATGTTTTTGACTCATCTATCACTCTATCCCTGTCATCCTGAAGGGAAGACATGCTCCTGGTGAAGGCTGCAAGCTGGGCTAGTGTTTTGTTTAGGCTGCCTTCCAACTGCTTGGCTTCTTGATCCTTTGTCTTCAAGGAGTCTTGAAGATCACCAACAGTTGTTTCCATATAGTCTTTCTCCCTCTGCAAAGTTGCCAGCTTTTCTTCTATGCTTTTAATTTCCTTTAAGTGCTTGTCTTTTTCCTGTTCTAGTCTTCTCTCAAAGTCCTCATCTTTTTTCTTCATTTGAATTTTAATATTCTCTTTGTTTGCCTGCAACTCTTCTTTCACTTTGACACTCTCTGCTAGAACCCTTGCTGCCTCACTCTGGGTGTCATCCAATACTACTCTGCAGAGAGCAAGGTCTGCTTGGGCTTTCTTGGTGTCTTCAACTGCTTTAGCTAACGTCTCTTTGGCTGCTTCCACTTCTTTCTGAGACTCACTCTGCAGAAATTCTAGAGCTTTAACAGTTCTTTCTAAACTACTGTTCTTTTCCTGGCTTTTAATGCAGTCCTTCTGCAGCTGCTTAATCTCCTGCTGTTTCTGTTTCAGCAATTCCTGAAGCTCCTTTACATGTGCGCTGCTATCTCCCCTCCAACTGCATTTTAGCTTTTCTACAAATTCCTTTTGCTTTTCTGAACTTGCTTGACTTTTCTCCTTTGCCATCTGACATTTCTCCTCCTCCAGTTCATGCATCATTCTCTGCAAACTCTGAAGCTCATGTTTCAGTTGCTCATTTTTGATCTGGAAGTCTGTTGCATCTTGCTGATAGTTTCCAATACTCCCATTAAGTTCTGCCAGCTGATTCATGAGTCTTTCTTCCAAATCATCCTTCTCAGCCTCTAGTGTGTCCTTCAGTTCTGTCATCCTGACAAGATCGTCTTTGGTTTTTTGGACCGTTTGTTCCATCTTCTCTACTGTGTCCTGAAGAGCATTCAATTCATGGACTTTCTCTTCCATTTGGGTTTCTAAAGCCCTTTTCTCACCTGCTAAAGTCTCAACACATATGCGGATGTCACTCAGCTGTTGCTCTGAAGCCCTGCGATTATCTTCTAGTTCTGTGATTCGCTCTGTGAGCTTAGCTATCTGCTGTATGTAGGTACCAAGATCTTCACAAGAGCTACTACCTTCAAATGCTTTTTGTTCCATCTCTGCAGTAGGAGACTGGGGTCTAAAACTTACTTCCACCTGATTTTCAGTCCTCTCCATTGGTGGTGGTGTGGCAACTGCCTGATTTGTTTCTTCCCCTGTTGTCTTCTGAGCAACACACTTGTCTACCAGTTCTCTGCTTTCCTTCAGCTTAGATTCCGTTAACTGCAAATGATACTTTAAGTCTGTGATCTCTTGATTAAGAGACTCCTTTTCAGCCATTACTGTCTCAAGCTGAGTAGAAAGAGACTGGTAATCCCTCCTAGAGTTCTCAAGATCATCTTTCAGGCTAGTATTTGTTAAGACGTCTCCAGTCCTGTGTAACTCTCCATCTGTAAAATGCATCTCTGCTCTAAGCTTCTCATTCTCCTCCTCTAGTTCCAGGATCTTTTGTTGCTTTGATTTTGCAAATTTCCTCATTTTCTCCTTCATTCCATCAATTTCCTGTCCAGCTTCCTGTAGCTGCTTATCTGTTTCCTCTTTTTTTGCTTCAACACTTTTCAGCTTAATAAAAATTTCCTGTTTTTCCTGCCTAACAGTTTCCAAAACACGCTGAATCCGTTCAGCCTCATTACTGACATTCTCATATGACTGCAGGAGAGTTTCATATTCTTTCTGAAGCTCCCTGTATTTCTCGTGCCACTCAGAACTTTCAGCAGCTTGAAAGCATTTCAAGGATTCCACCTCCTTCTCCAGCTTCTCCTTCTCTAGAACAACTCCATCTAGAGTAAAAGTCAGGTTTTTACAGCATCCATCAAGATTCTTATTTTCTATAAGTACTTTATCAACTTCTGCAATAAGTTTTTCTCGCTCTTCAGTGAGGCCTGCTAATTTTTCCATTAAAGTATCTGTTTCTTTAACATGGCCACATATTTGGCTTTCCATATTTGTCAACTTGACACAAAGATCTTCAATAGTAGTTTTAGCATTAGCCAGCTCCTCTTTTAGAGATTTGCTCTCCTTTAGTGCCTCTTTTCTAGAGATAAGTGCAGCTTGCAGCTTTCTCTGCATTTGATTCTTCTGTTCAGCTGCTTCTGCACCATCATCTTGCTTCTCCTGAATTTTAAGCAACTCTGTTTGCAGTCGCTTGCTTTGTTCTTCATGCACCTGAGCTTGAGTTTCCAACTGACTACATAGTCTCTTGACTGAATCCTCTTTTTCCAGCAGCTGTGCCTGCACATTATTGAGAGCTTCACTTTTCTCTCTTAACTGCAAGTTGAGAAATTCCATTTTTTCATCCTTTTGGTGCATAAGTGTTTTCAGGTCTTCCAGACTGCCCTCTTTAGAAATTTTTGCTACGCTCTCCTCCAATTCTGTCTGAAGACTTGCTGCCTTAGCTTCAGCTTGGTCAGAGGTTCTCTTCAGCCCTTCTATATCCACAAACAACTGTGCTATGTGCTCTTGCAAATGACAGACTAATTCTGATTTGCAAGCAAGTTCACTTTGCATATGGCTAAACTTATATTCCAATTCCTCTTTCTCCAGCCGCAATTTTTCAAGTTTTTTCTTCAACTCTTCCCCAGCAAGATCTGCAACTTCAACAAGGTTATTTGTTGTATTTTCTGCTTCCATGCATGAGGAATCCAAACCACCTTGATTCCCAAGAGCACTCTCTGTTTCTTTCTGTTCTTGGAGTTGTCTGAGCTGAGCTTGGATGCTCTCCTTCTCTTTTCTTTGCTTATCAAACTGTTCTTGTAGGATATTGTAATCATCTTTCTGCTGCTTCAGCTGTTCTCTGTGATGCCTGTCTTTTTCTTGAGCCTTTTTTATAGTGTCTTTGCGAGATACCAGGGCTTCCTGAAGTTTTTTTTGAAGTTGTTCTTTTTCTTGTTCAAGAGTTAAAATCCTCTCTTTCAGAGCAGACTTTTGGTTTTCTTCAAGATTTGTAGCTGCTGAATTATTTTTTTCATTTTCTTCATCATCTTTTGGGCTTTTAATGGTTTCAGTTACTTTGTCAGCAATTGTCTGACTCTCCATGATTTCATCTTTAATTGAAACATTTGTCTTACCTTGCAAGCTTTGCCTCATTTCCTCAATCACTGCCTGCAATTGTGCTTCAGTAGTTTCTTTATCCAGCAGGTCCTTCCGGATGCTCTGCAACTCAGATTCCTTTTCAGAAAGCAGTTGAATTAGATATTCCTCACTGGGCTGGCTTTCAAGATTCATTTCTCTGCTTATCACGCCTGCCACATTTTCTTCCCCTTCAGCTTCTTGAGCCACTGAGGTTTCTGATTCATGTTCTCCTCTCAGTTGTACTAATTCATTCTCCAATTTGCTAACCTTCTTCAGAAGCTCCTTCCTGTTAACAAGTGCTGCTTGCAGCTTCCACTTTACTTGCTCGTTTTCTTTTTTCAGAAGTTCAAGGTTATTTTCCAATACCTCACTTTCTTTACAGGCTGCCTGTGTCTCATACCGTTGCTCAGATACCCCACATTTCAGATATGTATCTTTTGCCTCTATGTTTTGGTCTTTTTCTTCCTGGGCTTTTAATAATAGACTTGTTTGCTCTTTAAGACTCTTCAGCTCATTTTCTAGAGAAAATTTCTCTTCATTCAGCAGGACCATTTTCTCAGACATGCTGACACTGATCTCTGTCATCTGTTGGTCTTTCTCCAGCAAGGTTTGTTGCAGGCTCTCTATAGACCTGGTGTGTTCAGCAACAAGCTGTTCTAGGCTTGCTGCTTCGTGGCCCTTTGAGGCTAAGTTTTGGGAAAGCTCTTCTATCTCAGCTGTATTCTTCCTCAGAAGTTGTTCTAGATCAAGTACTTCACATTCCTTCTTCTTGATCTGGCCTCTCAGATCTTTTAGTTGCATGTCCTGGTCAGAAAGCTGAAATTGTGCTTCATCCAAGTCTTTTTGCAAAGCTTCAATTTTTATCTCCTTTGACTTAAATTCATTTCTAAGGCTCTGGATTTGTTCTCTCAGAAGACTGCTTTGACTGTCTGACAGCCTCTGCTTTTCTGAAAGAGCTAGATTTTCCTCAAGTTGCTTTACTTGCTCTTTCAGTTCTGCTACAGTAGAAAGTTCCTTCATCTGACACAAGAGCTGATCTCGTTCTTCAGTCAAAACATAAAATGCACTGTCCGAATCCTCTAATTTTTTTCTGTATTCCTCAGCTAACTGGTTTAGCCTATTTATTTCTGCACCTTTTTCTTCTAGATCTTTCTTATAGGATTCTTCTGATTTCTGCAAAATTATTTGCAGCTCTGTAATTTGGTTTTGTAATTTTATCAGTTCTTGAGATTGAAAGATGCCAGGCTCTGGATCTGCTGTAGAGACTTCTTGCATTGCCTCCAACTCCCCTCTGCAAGAGACAGTGCTCCCCTGGGGCACTTCTTGAAGACCAATTCTGTTTTCCTGAAGCACACCAATTTGCTGCATTTCTGTTTCTCTCAGTAACGAGCTACCGCCCAACGCATTTTGTGTATCTGAAGCCTTTTGCTCTTCATTCTCAAGAAACCATGTCTGGGAATTATCTTCCAGCTGGTTAGCTGATTCTCCTGTTTGGTTACCTGTAGAAGTTTGGCCATTTGGGCCCTCGAGCTGCCTTTTCAGAAAAGTTATTTCTTCTTGGGCTTCTTTCAATTCCAGCAGCAAAACTGACAGCTCACTTTGTTTCTGTGCAGCAAGAAACTGCAGAATTCCAGGTGGACAGCTTTCCTCAGTAAACGGCTTGCTTCCATTGGGAAAGCCATCTGTTCTTGCCTAAAAGAAAATAATAGGTTTCAATTTTCCTTTGAATCCCGTGAAAGGGTCACTTTTGGAAGTATCTGCTTTCCACATTTTGTAGTTTAAGGATACCCTTTCCTGAGCTGGCTATTGCAATAACTAGTAGCCTCACTAGTAACAGGAGGACTCCTCAGATCATTTCTGTTCATTTCAGTTTCTGAAGTTGCAGCATGAAAGATTCTGGCTTTAGGATTAGACCATAAATGTAACTTCCTATTCCTTTATTTCTCATTCTGTCTTGATGACAAGATAGTAAGATAGTAAGATTCTGAAGTGTTTCAGTTCTCCTGTGATTCTCACAAGCCCTCCAGTGTACTTAGCCAGCTACATTTTCCTGGCATTCAATCCATAGTCTCTGAGTGAGGAGCTTTGTCCCCTATTCTATCTGTCCGTTTAACATGGCAAAGAAACAGTGTAGAAGCCCATATTCCAGTCTCTGTCCATCTTCAAAGTGAGCACTAGACAAAGTATCTGGACCAAAGTGCTTGGCTTTTTCCAAATAATTTTCTTAAGGTTTCCTCCCACCCCCGAAAACAGATCACAAAAGAAAAGCAGTCACAAATCCTTCCCAGAAAGCATGGATCAGCAGCCCACCAGTAAGTCAAGACCTTGTGTTGTAAAGTCTGTTTGTTCATCAGTTTGGAGGGCAGAAACAATTTACGGGGCACCGTTAAAGGAGAGCTATCTCTTAAAGCCCGTTGCAGTGTTGCAACAACCACTTTAAATTACAGTATGTTAAAAACACAATTCTTTGGGGCTTTTAAACTAAACTAAAGTTTTCATATCCACAGATGCACATAACACGGAGAGGAAAAAAAGTTCCAGACTAAATTTTTACCTCAGGGAGCACCAAAGTGTCATCAAAAGGCGTTTGCACTTCAGAATTCACCTGCTCTCCTGACACACCTACTGATAAAAGGGACATTAGTCACCATTAGCATAACAAGTTGCACATAAAGACAGTAGATAAGTGGAGAGATAATATATGGGACTGGAGCTTCTCTAGGTTCCAAGGTGAGAATGAAAAACTCAGACACCCCCAAGAGCTCTGCACATGCAAAATCTCCTGCATTTGCTGCATGCTGGCATCACTTAAGTCTACACTATATCTAACCCCTACAGAAGAATGAAGAGGCAACAAGGTAAGTCAACTAAGTAATAGGTTGTTTTATTTTGGGTTGCGGTTTTGGAGTTTATTTAATAATTTTGGGACGGGGTGGTGATGGTAATTCCAGACACAAAAAGAAACTTACTAGCTTGCAAAGAGGAACCCAAACTTAATTCTCTTCTGTGTCTTATACATCAACCTTTGCATCTACAAATGCACTCTCCTTCAAACCCTTCTCCCTTTCTCATCTTAGGAACCACTTCTTTCTTCTCTTCTGATATATCCTATCCATCCCACATTAGAATGTTCTCTTCTATCTCGTGTGGATCTTTTGTATCTCCTCTACATCTTTAGATACTGACCTCAAAGCTCCTCTTTCCAAATCACCTTAGATTTGTCCCTGAAACTTCTCAAATTTCCACAATTTTCTTGTCACATGCCTTATTCTGTGTCCTCACCTGTAGAAGAGCAGTCTACACAAGAGGCTGGAGCTTCCAGAGTCTGCAAGTCTTGCAATTTCACCTCAAGTCCAACATTCTTATTCTATTGGTTGAAAAAAAAAAAAATACTTAAGTTTTGAGCCATGATCTTTGCATCAGAAGACAGCTATCTCAGCTACCCGCTGCTCTGCTAAGTTTTAAGTAAAAACTATCAGTCCCAACTTTAGATGCAACTCTGATGTCTAATGAAACTAACTAAATAAATAAAAGTAGATTGGTTTTGATGTTAAGCAAAAGACTAAGACACATCTCAGCAGATTACGTATGTATTAGATAAAACACAGCATCATCATCTTCCCCCTGCTGGCAGGATGGAAGAGTGGAGCAGCCTGGAAAGAGCCCAGACCTTGCTCTAAGCTAACAAACAATTCTACAACAGAGGCAGCCGTCTCCATCACCCCGTTGACTGAGCACAAAGCAAAGCAGCAGGTATCTAATCCTGCACTCTTCTCACCAACAGACTGACTGCAATTGTACCTGCAGCTGTTCATGGTAGGAAAGTACAAGGATAGAGACTACTTGTCTCACACTTAACAAACAAAGAGAACTCAGCTTCCTCCAGTCAGTCTGCCAGATCCCCATCAGGGCAGTGGGAATGGATAGGGCTGGTCTGAAAGGCATCCTCTAATGACAGCTGAGTCTTTGGAATTGAGACTAGCCTCGGGAAATACAGCCTCTGGTTTTTCTGAAGAACTAACTCACAAGAGGCAGAAAATAGCACAAATACGGATTGGGGGGATGAAGGACACAAGAATTCCACACAGCCAGCAAAGAGAAATACAGTCTGATAAGAACACAGTACAAGCAGTACTTGGAAGACATTTCTGTCTCACACCATTAATCCAGTTAATAATAACCTTCCAAAGAGGATTGTTAAAAAAGACCAAAACAGCTTAGCTGTTTTAAGGCCAGTCCTTGACCTATTTTAGTTTTAGCTTATTTCAGCTGCTTAATCATTACCTGCTCTGCATTTTCTGTGACCATCACAACTTCCTGCTGAGGCTCCTGGAGAACAAGTTGCAAGTGTGGTATTTCTGAAACATTCAAACACAAACAATTCCTTTGAAAATTAAAACTCTGATTTAGAGAGTAACAGGATATGCAGCGATCACGCATTGGTGGAGTTCACACTCCTGAAGGAAATGGGAAAAGTGAAGAGTATAGTCAGGACCCTAAATTTTAGGAAAGCAAACTTCAAGCTCTTCAGTCCTCCTCCCTGAGGACCCCCTGGGAAATGGTCCTCAGGGACAGGGGAACAGAACAGAGCTGGCAGATCTTTAAGGATGTGTTCCATTGTTTTGGGTTTGTGTAGCAAGGTCTTGGTAGTGGGGGGGCTACAGGGGTAGCTTCTGTGAGAAGCTGACAGAAGTTTTCCCTGTGTCCACCGTTGGCCAAGGCCAAGCCAATCAGCAATGGTGGAAGCGCCTCTGGGATAACATATTGAAGAAGAAAAAAAAAACTGCTGCAGCTCAGTAGCCAGAGAGAGAAGTCAGAGGATGTGAGAGAAAACAGCCCTGCGAATACCAAGGCCAGATCAGGTTCCTGGCAAGACTTTGTGTACCTGTGGGGGATGAGCCCACGCCAAGGCAGGTTTGCTGGCAGAACTTGTGACCCCGCAGGGAACCCACGCTGGAGTAGTCTGCTCCTGAGGGACTGTACCCCGTGGGAGGGATGGACCCACGCTGGAGCAGTCTGTGGAGGACTGTCTGCCGTGGGAGAGACCCCACTCTGGAGCAAGGGAAGAGTCCTCTCCCAAGGAAGAAGAAGCGACAGAGACAACATGTGATGAACTGACCCCAACCCCCATTCCCATCCCCCTGCACCGCTGGGGGGAAGTAGGTAAAGAAAATAGGGAGTGAAGCCCAGGAAGAAGCAGGGAGGGGGGGAAGGTGTTTTCATAGAATCATAGAATAGAATCATAGAATGTTTTGGGTTGGAAGGGACCACTAGAGGTCATCGAGTCCAACCCCCCTGCAGTCAGCAGGGACACTGCTAACTAGATCAGGCTGCTCAGAGCCCCATCCAACCTGGCCTTGAATGTTTCCAGGGATGGGGCCTCCACTACCTCTCTGGGCAACCTGTTCCAGTGGTTTACCACCCTCATTGTAAAGAATTTTTTCCTTATATCTAGTTTTGAGATTCAGCAGTTTTTATTCTCTCCTACTCTGATTTTGATTGGTAACAAATTAAATTAATTTCATCGAGTTGAGTCTGTTTTGCCTGTGATGGTAACTGACAAATGATCTCTCCCTGTCCTTATCTCAATCCACGAGCCCTTTGATTGACTTTTCTCTCCCCAGTCCGGTTAAAGAGGGGAGTGACAGAGTGGCTTTGGTGGGCCCCCGGCACCCAGCCATGGTCAAACCACCACATCCATAGAGCACAGGAGCTCTCAGTCCCCACATGTAAGAAATCACACAAGGAAGGGAAGACACCAGCATGGCTGAGACGAGACCTGCTGGGCAAACTAAAGAGCAAGAGGGAACTGCATAGGCTGTAGAAGCAGGGACAGGTATCCTGGGAAGAGCATAGGGACATTGCCTAGTTGTTTAGGGATGGGGTCAGGAGGGCCAAGGCACAGATGGAGCTGAATTTGGCAAGGGATACAAAGAATAACAAGAAGGGCTTCTACAGGTATGTCAGCCAGAAAAAGGTTAAAGAAAGCATTACCCCCTGATGAACAAGAATGGCGACCTAGTATCAACAAAGAAGGAGAAGGCTGTGGTACTCAAGAACTTTTTTGCCTCAGTCTTCACTGGCAACCTCTCTCCTCACCCCTCTTGAGTTGATGGACCACAAGATGGGGACCAGGGGGGTAAAACCCCTCCCACTGTAAGGGAAGATCAGGTTCGCGACCACCTAAGGAAACTGAACATACATAAGTCCATGGGACCTGATGAGATGCATCCCAGAGTGCTGAGGGAATTGGCCGATATAGTCGCCAAGCCACTCTCCATGATATTTGAAAAGTCATGGCATCAGGTGAGGTCCCTGGGGACTGCAAAAAGGGAACCATTGTGCCCATTTTCAAAAAGGGTAGAAAGGAAGACCCTGGGAACTACCAACCTGTCAGCCTCACCTCTGTGTCTGGGAAGATCACGGAACAGATCCTCCTAGAAGCTATGCTGAAGCACATGGAGGCCAGGGAGGTGATTCAAGATAGCCAGCATGGCTTCACCAAGGGCAAGTCCTGCCTGACCAACCTAGTGACTTTCTATGATGGTGTGACTGCATCAATGGACAAGGGAAAAGCAACAGATGTCATCTCTCTGGACTTCTGAAAAGCCTTTGACACAGTCCCCCAGAACATCCTTCTCTCCAAATTGGGGAGATATGATTTTGATGGGTAGACTGTTCTGTGGATAAGGAATTGGTTGGTTGGTCGCATCCAGAGGGTAGTGGTCAAGGGCTCGAAGTCCAAATGGAGACTGGTGACAAATGGTGTCCCTCAGGGGTCTGTACTGGGACCGGTGCTGTTTAATATTTGCATCAATAGACAACATAGCAAGATCAAGTGTACCCTCAGCACAAGTGGTGTCCCTCAGGGGTCTGTACTGGGACTGGTGCTGTTTAATATTTGCATCAATAGACAACATAGCAAGATCAAGTGTACCCTCAGCAAGTTTGCAGATGACACCAAGCTGAGGCGTGTAGCTGACATGCCAGAAGGATGGGATGTCATCCACAGAGACCTCGACAAGCTGGAGAGGTGGGCCTGTGTGAACCTCATGACGTTCAACAAGGCCAAGTACAAGGTCCTGCACCTGGGTGGGGGCAGCCCCTGGTATCAATACAGGCTGGGGGACGAAGGCATTGAGAGCAGCCCCGCCAAGATGGACTTGGGGGCACTGATGGATGAAACGCTGGACATGAGCTGGCCACGGGCACTGGCAGCCCAGAAGGCCAACCCTACCCTGGGCTGCATCAGGAGAAGCGTGGCCAGCGTCAAGGGAGGGGATTGTGCCCCTCTGCTCTGCTCTGGGGAGACCTCACCTGGAGCCCTGCATCCAGCTCTGGAACCCTCAGCACAAGGAGGACATGGACCTGTTGGAGCAGGGCCAGAGGAGGGCTACTAAAATGATCCGAGGGCTGGAGCACCTCTCCTATGAGGCCAGGCTGGGAGAGTTGGGGGTGTTCAGCCTGGAGAAGAGAAGGCTGCGGGCAGAGCTGAGTGCGGCCATTCAGGGCTTAAAGGGGGACGATAGGAAAGATGGGGACAATCTTTTTAGCATGGCCTGCTGTGAAAGGACAAGGGGTGATGGTTTTAAACTAAAGGAGAGTAAATTTAGACTGGATGTAAGGAAGAAATTCTTTACAGTGAGGGTGGTAAAACCCTGGCAGGGGTTGCCCAGAGAGGGGGTGGAGGCCCCATCCCTGGGACCATTCCAGGCCAGGTTGGACGGGGCTGTGAACAACCTGATCTGGTTCAAGGTGTCCCTGCTCACTGCAGGGGGGTTGGGCTAGATGACCTCTAAAGGTCCCTTCCAGCCCATAGCATTCTATGATTCTATTCTTCCAGGAGCTTTAGAGAACAGGGCACATAGCTGTTAGCAAAACTTACATAGTAGAAATATATAAAATTGTCATTGGATAATGTCTTTTGTTGGTGGTGTTTTTTTTGTTTGCTTGGGTTTTTTTAAGAGGCAACCCCTCAAAACAACATGCTCTTTTAAGCAGCTTTTAGAAAAGAACAATTGTCATTATACAGACTAAAATTAAAAGACAGCTGACAGAGTTTCAAGTTTTAAGAAACAATTTTCTAAAGGTGGGTAAAGAAAGAACTATTGTAGCAAAATGTTTCAAATTTAATTTGGATAAAAATGAAATGAGAAATTGTTAAATTTAGAGAAGAATAAAAGACTCAAGGTCCATGTCAAGATTGGTACAAGAACTCAACTGCTGTTTGACTCGGAATATTTTTACATTTACATGTCTGTAAACTGGTGTATAACCCCCATTTATCACAGGTATATCACTGCATATGATGAAATGACTAGCCTGGTAGATGAGGGGACAGTAGTGGCTATCACCAAGGCTTTCAGTAAGGCTTTTGGCACTGTGTCCCATAAGAGTCCCATAGAGAAGCTGTTGATGTATGGGCTGGATGAGCAGACAGTGAGGTGGATTGAAAACCGGCTGAATGGCCAGCCGAGAGGGTGGGGATCAGTGGTATGAAGTCTAGTTGCAGGCCAGCAGTGTAGCCCAGGGGTCAATACTGGGTCCAGTCCTGTTCAACATCTTCATTAATGATCTGGATGATGGGGCAGACTACACCCTCAGCAAGCTTGCAGATGACACAAAACTGGGAGAAGCTGCTGATACACCAGAGGGTTGTGCTGCCATCCAGAGGGGACCTGGACAGGCTGGAGGAATGGGCTGACGGGAACCTCATGAAGTTCAAGAAGGAGAAGCACAAAGTCCTCCACCTGGGAAGGAACAACCCCATAGCACCAGTTTATGCTGGGGACCACCCAGCTGGAAAGCAGCTTTGCAGAGGTGGCCCTGGGTGTCCTGGCTGACACCAAGCTGACTGGGAGGCAGCAATGTGCCCTTGCCACAAAGGCAGCTAGTGGTATCCTGGGCTGCATTAGGCAAAGTATTCCTTCGCCTCTACTCAGCACTGGCGAGGCCACACCTGGAGCACTGTGTGCAGTTCTGCGCTCCTGAGTACGGGAGAGACAGGGACATCCTGGAGAGAGTCTGACAAAGAGTCACAAAGATGATTAAGGGACACGAGCATCTCTCCTGTAAAGAATGGCTGAGAGGGCTGGGACTCTTTAGCCTAGCAAAGAGAAGGCTTGGGGGGATCTCGTCAATGACTATAAATACCTGACGGAAGACTGTAAAGAAGATGGAGCCAGGCTCTTCCCAGTAGTGCCCAGTGACACAACCAGAGGCAATGGGCACCACCTGAAACAGAGGAGGTTCCCTCTGGACATCAGGAAACGCTTTTTCCACTGTGAGGGTGGCTGAGCACAGGCTGCCCAGAGAGGTTGCAGAGTCTCCCTCCTTGGAGATACTGAAAATTCATCTGGATATGGCCCTGGGCAACTGGCTCTGGGTCCCTTCCAATCTCAACCATTCTATGATACTCAAGACATTTTGATACTCCAAAGCAGAAGATAGGCAAAACAGTGTGCTGTACCACATCTAGAAAAAAAAGATTAATGTTTCAAAGTAATAATTACAGTTATTTGGCTTCCTTGGTTAATTACTACAGAAAGAAAGCTTCCATTTACATTTGATACCATCAGACACCATCTCAGTCTTCTAATTACCTGGGAAGACAGAGAGAATGTTGATTTCCACACTGGCTACTTGCCAGTAAATATCTGTCTTTAAATAACTTGAGGAAGTTTCTGTGTCATAGATCATAAACCTTCTGGGGGACCTTAATCTCCCTGACACCTGCTGGAAGGGTAACATGTTAGAATGCAAGCAATCTATGAGATTTCTGGAGAGCGTCAGAGAGAAAAGCCAAAAATGACTGGAGTTAAGATTTGCAAAGGATGTCAAGGGTAACAAGAATAGCTTCTACCTCTACATTAGTAGTAAAAGACTTAACAAGAAATATGTGGGACTGTCGCTGAATGAGGTTTATGATTTAGTGACAGGTAATGCTGAGATACTCTGTACCTTCTTTGTCTCTGTGTTCACCAACAAAGTTTTCCAAGCCTCTGTCCTGTGGATTGACGCGGGGACTACTTGTGAGAAATAGAGCAATACAAATTTATGAGAACAGATAAGTTGTCTTGCATTCAAAGGTCCTGAGAGAGTTGGCCAGTGTCCTTGCAAGGACAGTATCATCACTGAAAGGTTATGGAAGTTGAGGGAAATCCACTAGGACTGGAGAAAGACAAACGGTGTAACTATCTTCAAAAAAAAAGCCAAAAAGATGATATGGTAAACTACAAGCCAGCATGCCTTGCTTCAGTCCCTCCAGAAATCACAAAGTGACTGCCCATTAGCAGGCACATGGAAGAGGAGGCAGTGACTGAGAAACAGTCAGCATGGATTTACCAAGGTTAAACTGTATATGGATTACCCGATTGCCTTTTATGCATTTGTGCACTAGGAGAGAACAGCGGATAGTATTTCCTTGATTTTAACAAGGCTTTTGCTAGCATCTCACACAATATTTTTGTACCAAAATAAGAATTGATCGTCTGGACTGAAGGACATGCCAATGCATTAAGAAAATGGTTGGATGATGTCCTGGTTTTGGCTAGGATAGAGTTAGTCTTCTTCCTAGTAGCTGGCATAGCACTGTGTTTTGGATTTAGCACTCTAAGAATGTTGATAACACCCTGATGGTTCAGTTGTTGCTGAGCAGGGCTTACACCAGGCAAGGACTTTTTCAGCTTCCCCTGCTCTGCCAGGGGCACAAGGAGCTGGGAGAGGGCACAGCCAGGACAGCTGACCCCAACTGGCCAAAGGGCTATTCCAGACCATATAACATCATGCTTGTGGGGAGGAGTTAGCCCAGGGAGAGAGATCACTGCTCAGAAGGGGCTGGGCATCAGTCAGAAGCTGGTGAGCAATTGCATTGAGCATCACTTGGTTTGTATATTCTGTATATTCTATTATTATTGTTATTATTACTTTTTTTTCCTTCTACTGTTTTATTAAACTATCTTTATCTCAACCCATGGGTTTTACCTTTTTTTTTTCCCCCCGATTCTCTTCCCCATCCCACTAAGGGAAGGGGATAGTGAGCAAGTGGCTGTGTGGTGTTCAGCTGCCTGTCAGGTTAAACCACAACAATAATCAGGCTCAGAGAATAGTTGTGAATAGGTCATACTCTACCTGGAGGCTAGGAACATCACAGAAGTCGATCTGTCATCTGGAGGTGGCAGAGTCCACACTCAAGTTTGGAGAACACAACACACTGTGGGGAAACAGCTGATACTCTCACTGGCAGGGCTGCCATTTACAGCAACCTAGACAGGCTAGAAGGAATGGGGCAACAGGAACCTCATCAAATTCAAGAAGGACAAATGTAAAGTCTCGCCCCTGGGAACACAGGCTGGTGAGCAGCTCTGCAAGAAAGGATGAAGAGGATCTGCTAGACATTAGGCTAAACATCAGCCAGCAAGCATGCCTGGCAGCTAACAAGATCAATAGCATCCCGGACTGCATGAACAGCTGTCTAGCCAGCAGATCGATCAAAGATTTTATCCTCTTCTACCGGGCACTCATTACACTGCATTTCAAATACTGCATTCAGTTTTGGACCCCCAATACAGGAAAGATATAAACTGAAGCAAGTTCAGCGGAAGACCAAGCTAGTCACAGGGCTGGAGCACTTTTTCTGTGAGAAGAGGCTGAGTGAACAAGGCTTTTTTACCCTAGAGAATAGAAGGCTTTGGGGAGACCTCAAAGCAGCCTTCCAACATCTATGAAGAGGTTATTGAGAAGACAGAGACAGGCTTTTTACAGTGCTGCAAGGCAGGAGGGCGAAAGACAACACACATATACTGAAACAAAATAGGTTCCAACTGGATGTAATTAAGACCTTTTTTGCCGTGAGGATAGTCAAGTGTCATAACAGGCTACCCAGGAAGGTTGTGCAGTCACCAGGAGGTTTTTAAGACCTGACTGGATAAAGGCTTGAGCAATCTGGTCTGATCTCAGAGTTGATCCCACTTCTAGGAGGAAGCTGAACTAAAATTCATCTTTGATCCCTTCTGGTGTAAATTATTCTGTGATTTGATGATTTATCTCAGATCTAGATAGTACTATTAGAGACGCTGCCTTAACCTTTTAGTATAAAGGCCAGTTAAACAACTTACACAATGTCTGTCTTCCCCAGAAATATCAACTTAGAAGCACTAAAAAACAGGCCCCATTTTTGTGAACATGTAACTATCAATGTTGATATGAAACATATGCTAATATATATGCAAAATAAAATTCAGTACCAAGTTAAACAGTTCTGTTAGGGATAAGAATTTTTGTACTTTCCAATTCTGAGCATGCAGAGATGACATAACACTAACAGATGGTATAAGGTTTTCTTTTGTGCCCCTTTAAACAATTTTCTATACACAATTTACTATACAAAATGGTATTTGCTAAGTTAAAAGTATTACGTATTTTGAGGAGGCTCAGATGAATTGGTTTTGTGAATTCTAACATGCTAACAGTTTTCTGTGATAATGGCTTTCCGTTGTTGATTCACACCATACTGTAGTCTTTCAAGAACTTTTTCTTCCACTAAGTGAACTACGGAAAGCCTTATATCTAATATTAAATTATGTATACAGTGACTCTGAAAAGCAATCTCTAGCTCTCAATCCAGATGTTTGCTTCCTCTGAAATTGGCTGAAATTCATAAGCTTTTCCTGAAGATGACAGAATCATAGAATCATTTGGGTTGGAAAAGACCCTTAAGATCATTGAGTCCAACTGTCAACCTAACTCTTGTCTATTTTCTTAGAATCATAAAATCAGAGAATCGTTTATGTTGGAAAAGACCTTTAAGATCACCCAGCCCAACCGTTACCCTAACCCTGCCATCCCACCACTAAACCATGTCCCTAAGCACGTCGTCTGCCTGGCTTTTAAATCCCCCCAGGGATGAGGACTCGACCCCATCCCTGGGCAGCCCCTTCCAATGCTTGACAACCCTTTCATTGAAAAATTTTTTCCTAATGTCCAACCTAAACCTGCCCTGATGCAACTTCAGACCATTTCCCCTTGTCCTATTGTCCGTTACCAGGGAGAAGAGGCCGACCCCCACCTTGCTACAGCCTCCTCTCAGGTAGTTGTAGAGGGCAATAAGGTCTCCCCTCAGCCTCCTCTTCTCCAGGCTAAACAACCCCAGTTCCCTCAGCCGCTCCTTGCAAGGCTTGCGCTCCAGACCCTTCACCAGCTTTGTCCACCACCTCTGGACATGTTCCAGCAATGCAACAGCTTTCTTGTAGTGAGGGACCCAAAACTGAACACAGTATTTGAGGGGCGGCCTCACCAGTGCCCAGGACAGGGGCACGGTCACTGCCCTACTCCTGCCGGCCACACTATTCCTGATACAAGCCAGCATGCTGCTGGCCTTCTTGGCCACCTGGGCACACTACTGGCTCATATTCAGCTGCCTGTCGACCAACACCCCCCGGTCCTTTTCCGTCATGCAGCTTTCCAGCCACTCTTCCCCAAGCCTGTAGCGTTGTGTGGGGTTGTTGTGACCCAAGTGCAGGACCCAGCACTTGGCCTTGTTGAAGCTCATACAGTTGGCCTGGGCCCATGGATCCAGCCTGTTCAGGTCCCTCTGCAGAGCCCTCCTCCCCTCGAGCAGATTGACACTCCCACCCAGTTTGGTGTCATCTGCAAACTTACTGAGGGTATACTCAATCCCCTCGTCCAGGTTATTGATAAAAACATTAAACAACACCGGCCCTAGAACTGAGCCCTGGGGAACACCGCTTGTGCCCGGCCGCCAACTAGATTTAACTCCATTGACCACAACTTTCTGGGCTCAGCCATCCAGCCAGTTTTTTACCCAGCGAAGAGTGTGCCTGTCTAAGCCATGGGCTGCCAGCTTCTCTAAGAGAATGCTGCCGGAGACAGTGTCAAAGGCCTCGCTGAAGTTCAGGTAGAAAACATCCCCAGCCTTTCCCTCGTTAACCAGGCAGGTCACCTGGTCATAGAAAGAAATCAGGTTGGTCAGGCAGGACCTGCCTTTCATGAACCCATGCTGGCTGGGCCTGATCTCCCCATTGTCCTGCATATGCCTGGTGAGCACACTCAAGATGAACCACTCCATAATCTTCCCCAGTACCGAGGTCAGGCTGACAGGTCTGCAGTTCCCCGGATCCTCCTTCCGGCCCTTCTTGTAGAGGGGAAAAGTAGAAAAAGGTAAACTCAATGGTCGTTTATGTAGCAGGAGGAGAGACATTCAATTGCTCAAAGAGCCGCTTCAACAAAAGGAATCCATGTGGCTAGTAAAGAGAGCAACAGATATAAAGAAGAAAACCAACTCTATCCCAGCTGAAACCAGCACAGCTGGTATAATGTATTGCTAAACCCATGAAAATTGAAAGACTGCACAAAGATTTCGAATGTGTTTACATTTTAGAAAATGATAGTTAAATAGTTTGGAAGCATTTGTTGAGATCTGCTTGAAAATCATCAGAAATTACAAAATATATGGTAACTAATGTAAATCCTTATTTTATTCTACTCAAGTTAGGACTGGAGTACTGTGAGCAGTTTTAGGCATCATACTTTAAGTAAGACTGACAAATTAGAAATGATAAAGGAGTTAATTTTGCTTTTGCTTATGTTTCATTAATAATTTTGTGGATATTGTATTAAGATATTGACTTCTGAATGCAGACAAGATGCAGGTGTGCAGGCAGAAATTCAACAGCCCATGGTCTACTGCTCACCACGTCCCTTGTATAGCCCCCCTCCATGGTTGGGCTAATCACTAGCCAAGTTAATCAGTAAATAAAGATAGATGAAGGTAAGACTAAGACAATCAGATAAATTGGTCTTGAACCAAGATGTAGGCAAGATAATTAAAGTAGGCCCAGATGAATAGAGGATAGGTTAAAGGTTAAGTTTTTACGCTTTTTGCCTCACATTCACGGTGGCTGTCGAGAGAAGACTTTTGAGGGATGAGACAATGGACTTTGCATTTGAGAAGCAGAACTGAGACAAAACGATACAAGTATGCTAACCTGTGGGAAACAATGGACTTTCAGCTGGCCAGACAAATGAGGAATTGTGAACACCATGGAAACTCTCTATGCAATCACACTTGTGATTTTCATTTGCCACTCACTGAGGTGATGGCCCAACTCTGAGTTGTGAATAAATGCAAACCTAGAGTAACCCAGAGACTCGGGAAATTCTTTAGCAAGAAAGTCATCAGGAGACTAAGAGGAGTAATAAAGTATTTACAACCTACAGAGGAGGTTTGAAAGATGATAATTTTTTACATGTTTCCATTTAATCTTTCAGTGGTTTTTTGGGTTTTTTTGGTGGGTTTTTTTTTTTTTTTTTTTTTTTTTTTTTTTAAGAAATTACATCTCCCAATGTTTGAAACATTAAAAAATGTCAGTAACCAAGAGTTCAACACATCCACTGGAAACAGAATTACAACAAAAAAGCTTGGTTTGCATTGGGCAAGACTTTTTAAGTAACATAACAGTGAAGCTCTAAAAGTCACTGCATTTTTCAGGTGGAATTCCTTTCAGTGGAGGAAGGACCTGCTTTTTAAGAAAGGTGATGAAGGCCTTCCAGGTACATTTTGGATATACTCCATAAGTCAGGGCATGATATCAGATTAAAAGCTGGATTTCTGTAAGGCCTTTGATATGGTCCCCCTAACATTTTTGCCACTAAATTGCAGAGGCACAGGTTTCATGGATGGACTGTAAGATGAACAAGGAACTGGCTGGCTGGCTGTGTGCAAAGATTTAGTCAATGGGTCAATGTCTGAGTGGAAACCAGTAATGAGGAGTGTTCTTCAAGGGTCCATACTGGGACCAATACTATTTACTATCTTAATTCACAACATAGACAGTGGGATTGAGTGTATACTCAGAAAGTGCAAGCCAAGTGCAAGGCCCTGCACCTGGGTCAGAGCAATCCCCAGTATCAATACAGACTAGAGGGTGAATGGATTGAGAGAGCAGGCCTGCAGAGAAGGATTTGAGGATACCAGTAAATGCAAAATTGGACAGGAGCTGGCAATGTGTGCTTGCAGCCCAGAAAGCCAATAATATCCTGGGCTGCATAACAAGAATTGTGGGCAGGGAGGGAGGTCAATTCTTGCCCTCTACTCTGCCCTCCTTGAGACCCCACCCGGAGTACTGTGTCCCGTTCTAAGGTCCCCCAGTACAAGACAGACATGGATCTGTTAGAGTGAGTCCAGAGGAAGGCCACAAAAATGATCAGAGCACTGGAACATCTCTCCTATGAAGAAAGGCTGAGACAGTTGGGGTTGTTCAGCCTGGAGAAGAGAAGGCTCCAGGAAGGCCTTATTGCAGCCTTTCAAGAGGCTTCTCTTTGGGTTGCCCAGAGAAGTTGTCAGTTGCCCCATCTCTGGACATGTTCAAGGTCACGTTGGATAGGGCTTTGAGCAACCTGATCTAGAGGAGGATGTCTCTGCCCAGGGCAGGGGGGATCTTTAAAAATCCCCTCCAAGCCAAACTATTCTATGATTCTAAATGATGTCTTGAAGTCTGTTAAAGACCTGCATTTCTGAGTTCATGAAATAAAAGGGAGATGTTCTAGGACTGCAGGAATTTGGTTTATTGGTGATTATTCCTCCATCAGGATTCTTATGAAGAGGGTATATCTCTGAATGATAGGAAGCAAAAGGAATCTATTTCTGTAAAAATCAAGACAGGCTATTGCCATAGCGCACCATACCCTAAAGTAAAAAACTCTGGGAACTCACTTTTCATGCTATAATTCTGATAGAGTGGCAATATTACTGCTACCAATCTAAATGCCTAGACACAGAAAAGCAAATTAATTGTGTTTTTTTCTTTTTTTTTTTTTTTTCCCCACGTGGCATATACATGGGCCCTTTACTGTTTCAGCAAAAGCTATCAAAAATACCCCCCCTCGAAGCACTACCTGCAGATAGTCAGCATTTTGTATCAGGAAGGAGCTACTATTTCAGTTATATCTTATTTTATACAACCCAAGAATGTGTGAGTGCACAGTGTCTTGGAATACAAGATTTATTCTACCATTCCTAGGCATTAACTGACATTAATGGAACAAAAAACCCCAAATAAACCAAAACTATTAATTGAACTTAATATGCCCTATTCACAATGACGCTAACCTTGGTGCCCTTTTCTGGAAAAGCCTGCAATCACATGTTACCACCATCCTTGCCTTCATCCTAGCTTTTTCATGCCTTCTCCATGTTCTTTGCACCTATCACCATAGATCATACATGTAGGAACATGAAACACGTGAACCATACAGGTAACAAATTCTACCCACTCTGTCTCACAGCCTAAACACCAACCATCACTTCGTAACACAAGACAACGCCATGCAGGCAGGCCTATGATGCACAGCCCAATCTTTTTAATAATTCCAGATAGCTTACTTAATTGCTTCTGTCAGTCTCTTCACTGCCTGAGATTCAAATAGTTCCTTTTCCCTTTAGAATTAAATTCTATTTTAACCACTGAAAAGAATTATATAGTATTTTTGAAGATCTTGGCAATGAAAGCTTAATGAACCAGTAAAGATAGACATATTTCGTATCTAAAAATAGGCAAGAATAATTCTTAAATATTTCAAGAATATTAAAATAGGTAAGGTAATCATACCACCTTCAGTATTCTTTCTTTCCAAGTTTTCTGTGGGTAGGAGTGAAGTCCCATTCCAATCTTCCTGATCTATTATTTTTTCCTGTGAAGTTGTCTCATCCTGTTTAAAATATAGGACAGAGGGGAGAAAGATAAATTTCATTACAGTTTATACTACACATTAGTCTTTGATCTTTCAATTAAACTTTTAACAAATCAATTGGCAACTTTTAAATTACTCAAATTGACTCCTATTTTTTCCCAGGCTTCCATAGTCATAACACATCTGCCCCACCAGCTGAGACAACCCATAGGATCCTTTCTCAAACAATACATCATAAAAAAGGAATTCCAAACATTTAATTCTGTTTCAGTTCCTCAACATGTAAGAAAATTTCAGGAGACTCATGAAAAGTTCATACCTGTTTTTTCAATTCAGAGACCTGCACTACTGACTGGGATTTCAGCTTATTCTGACAACAGACAAATTCTTCAGATTTCTGTACAAGTTCATCTAATGGAGGGGAGAAAAGGGAGTTAAGGTGTGTTCTTGCCTTTTTTTCTGAAATATATATCTAGTTTATACATATGCACAATAGTTATGTGATCCCTTATCTCTCAGTCGCTGGGCTGTAATGGAGCTGGAAGAAAATAAATTTGAAATAATAGCTTGAGGCAAGATCAACATTATTAGTTCTAATAGAAGCCTACAGAGAAAATGGTACAGTTTGCTTTCCTTGGTTGTTTTACTTATGATTTCAGTAGAAATTCAGACTCTGAGGAATGTGGCACATCTAAAAAGAACTTACATAAGTTGATGGAAAAAATTATTAATTAAAAAATACACCTGGCTCAAGAAATCCATAAGCCTCAAAAGATTATAGGCTGGGACAGTACACAAGGAAAGCACCGTATATGCCGCCCTATTCTTACACTCCTCCTCTTGCAACTGGCTTTGGTCACAGCCAAAGACAGAAAGGTGGGATCACACTAGAGAGACGTTTAGTTTTACAACCACTCCTATGTTCCTATGCAATTAGGAATTACTATACCAAGACTTTCTTATGAATGTTCTTGCTCACCCTGTAGTTTCTGTATTGTAGCACTGTTTTCAGCAGACAACACCAACAGCCGGTCAACATCCTGTTTCAGTTGATCATTTTCAGCTACAAGGACAGCATGGCTAGATTGCAGCTCTTGCTCAGCCACCTTAAGACAACTGATCTGCAGATTTTTCTCTTCCACCTCCAGCCTTTGTTCCTGCTCCAGGTCTTTATATTTCATCTCTAATTCAGCTTGTGTTCTTCTTGCCTCTTCCAGCTGTTCCAAGAGACACTGCACCTCCTCCTGCAAGCGATGGGAAGACAGCTTCCTCTCAGCTAGTTCCAGCTCCATCTTCTCTCTGAGATCTCGAGACTTTTGTCTCTCTGCATCTAGCACATCCCTCAGGGAGCTTAGATCCACTTCCATCTTCTGGCACTGATCTAGGAGTGTCTGAAAAAGAATATGGAAATTAATTTCACTCTCAACTAGTTCAATACATTGCCAAAGCAAAGTATACTTGAATTATATTTTAAAATTGCCATTAAAGCCTTTTCAAATATCTAAGTAGCAGAAAGGAGGAAAAAAAAATATGGCAGAAAGATCCATTTGTTACAAAGAAACTACCCTACTATTTGAAAATTGCAAGAAAGCAATGCTGGGAGAAACAAGAACTCTAAATTTTGGTAAAAAAAAGATGAGTCTTAATTTACAGCAGGGGAATGTAGAGGAAAGAAACAATAGAACAGTGGCCATGAGTTCTCTTTTAGAGGAAGAAAGATTCCCAAAAAGGAGAGGAAGGACTACAACAAAAGAGGGGGAACTCAACAATTACAGAGTATAATTAAAAAACAGAAAAAAAGTGTGTATGTGAAAGGGGGTCAAAAACGCCAAAATGGGAAACTGGAGGTTACAAACAGTGATCTACACAGTGCCCACTGCTTCAAGAAAGGTCCCAGAAAGCTGGTTGACACTGACTAGAGATTTAAGACAATCAAGGAACAGAAACAGACCCTATACTTGCCAGAATCCCTTTTGTCAAACTTTCTCCTCCCTGGAGCTGTGGACAGTCAGCATAGCTAGTTTCAGGAGGAGGCTGATGAGAAGCTCCCTTTACTTTATGGATAGGAAGAGAAGCTTCAGCCACATGGCCTCAAGTTTGTATGTGTACCAAGGTCCCCCTCTGACCATAAAATGTGCATGAGGGGAGTCAAATACACAGAAGAGAGTCAGGGGACCCCAACAACCATGCCATGAAGATATCCATGCCGCCACTCCATGAAACCCCCTGGTAAGCAATGTAATCAGTTGTGAGTACATGTCAACTCACTTCTTCACCCCTTCCTGGTGGCAAGAGGTACCACCACTGTTTCTGGCTGGGACACAGGGGAAAAGAAAACAAAGTGATGCATAAGTGTGTAAAAGTTATCAAAGTGAGGTTCAGCACTAGATTGGCTGGAGATCGTGCAGCCTACTAACATGAGACTGATACAGTATTAAGCCTTCTAAAAGGATGGAGAATTACTTTCAGAAGTTCAGATACTGGAAAAAAATTAAAAATACACTCATCCTATATCTGCAAATAAGTCTTTTAAGTGATTACGTACTAAACGCTGTCTCAAGGGGCACATGTCATATATGTACAGACTTGATCTCCAAAATGACTGAGAGCCAATACCACTCCAGAAGCTGTGTCATCATATTAAGAAGTTCTCAGCAAGACATACCAAAGAGTATCTGCATGTGCTCTGATCTGGCCTGGATACTGCAGTCCAGAAACAGTGTAGCTACAGCAGCACTTTTGTCTTAGGGAGAGCATTGCGTATTTGATGGGTGTGAATGTATCAGTCAGCAGCATGGAGAATGGATAGATTTTGTCTCTGTCCACCTGCCCAGAATCTGGGTCACTAGAGATGGCTGCAAGCTATGCATACAGATCTGCAGCTCTAAAACCTGACCTGAGGAAGGCCCTCAGCTGATTTCATGCTGGAAACCTGGTGCCAGGAATAAGCTAATCTAGTAACTTCTGAGCTACTGGCAAAGGCTCCATCCACCACTTATACATGAGAGTAAGGCAATAAGCAAAGCATGAAAGATACCTGGTTTTGTTCTTCTGCAGTACGTAATTCCTGCTGCAGCAATTCTACCACCTGAGTTCGTCCTAGCAGAGCTGCTTCCTGCTCCTCTAGTTTTCTCTGAAGTGTACGCAGGTTCTGTGAGAAAGACAGTGCTATACCAGTATCTGGGGGGCTAACATAAGAAGGCTAGATTTCCTGGTTTCGTCCATACACCCAGTTTTCATAACATGGTTACTTTAAAAGCCTGAATAACCTCATTTTTGTTGACATTTACTCTGGAGCCCTAGTGCAGTAGGAAGAGCTCACCATTGTTTCACAAATAGGGAATCAGAGCACAATAATTTAATACTTTTTTTTAACTGTTTGTTCTTTTCAACTGATAGCAAATGAGCTAGATTGAAGCTAGGACTCTGGAAGTCCAAACTAGCACCCCAGAAAACGCAAAACAATCAAATCGTATCTCTTCTCACCCCCTCCTATAATAAGATTATTATATCAAATATACCTGCTGCATCTCTACTTCCAGATCTGACTGGGCCACTATCTTGAGCAATTCAGCTTGGTGCTGGTGAACCTGCTCTTCTAGAAGAGCTTCCTTCTCCTGAATCACTTTCTGCAGGGAGCTCAGCTGAAAACATAAGCCACAAAATAAAAAAGAAAAAAAAGAAAAAAGGTTATGAGCTTGACAGACATGCAGGCTTGCTTTCAACATGCAACAGCGTATTATGTGTGTGATGAGGTCTTCAGCTTGATAATCCTATATGTCACCTTGGTCAAATGGTATCTTTATCCTACTAGTAAGTATATATTAACTGATAATATTTCAGATCCCAGAAAGCAAAACCCACAGAATTTCATCTACAAATATGCAGAATGATAAAAGATAGGATTACTATATAATTACAAGTTCATAAGAATTCTGGGGTTTTATTTGTATAGTATGCAGCCCAATTCAAAGATCAAAAGCTAAACCTGCAATTCAGAGTATTAACAAAAATATTTCCACAAACAAATACACTATAATTGTGATAAAAAAACTCCTCTGCACATCACAGTAGAACACAGAGAGGCAATGGCAGCTCTGGGAGCTGAAAGAATACTGTGCCCCAGCTATTCTAAAGCCCGTCACAGAACAGCAATGGCAAGCAGGGAAGAACCCAAATTCTGACTCAGAGGAAGGGACACCCTGTCCAGGCCCTTCCAGGGGCTGTTCCCCCCCCTCCTCAGAGAGCCATCAGTCCCACTGTCCAAGTGTGAAACCCATTAAGATGAATTAACTGTGGAGCACCTTTTGCACTAAGGGGTATAGGATATGTTATGGGATGCAGGTGAAGAACATTTTGGGATTGCAAGAGACTTATGGAATGTTTAGAGGAGGAATCAAAGGCAGGAAAATGGGTGGACCCAGGTGATTTGGGGAAGAACAAAAATGAAAAAATAGAGGGTAGGGGAATTATAAGGCCAGTTGTGTAAACAGTGGCTGCTCAATATGCTTGTCTGGCCATGCCCTGCACCTGATCAGCAGTCTGTCCCATCTTCTTACTAAATGCCTTTCTTCTTTCATTGTGGGAGAGGGTCTCTATTTGGTGTGCATTTGTGGGCATGGGAGGGTCTAAGTGATAGTAACTGGAATCAGACTGGGTCAAAGGGCCTGTGTCCACAGTGCCAGCAACTGGAGAGACTAGAGCAAGTGAACTTAAGTGCCAGCAACTGCAGTGGGACCACAGGTCAGAGAGCTTCAGGAACAACTGTCTCTCTTAAATTATCCAGTGACAGAACACGTGGGAATGATTCAAAGCTGCATCAGGGGAGGTTCACACTTGACATTAGGAAACATATCTTTACCAAGAGGGTGGTCACACACTGGAACAGGATTCCTAGAGAGGTGGTCGATGCCCCATTCCTGTCAGTGTTTAAGAAGAGTTTGGACAATGCCCTTAATAACGTGCTCTAACTTTTGGTCAGCCCTGAAGCGGTCAGGTAGTTGGACCACATGATCATTGTAGGTCCCTTCTAGCTGAACTATTCTATTCTATCATGCTACTGTAAGGAGTGGTGTGGGAAACACAGACACACACACAGAGACTGATAATAGAATTTTTTTTCTGTACCTGTGTTGCGTACTTGATTTCAGCATCTTTCAGATTCACTTTGGCTGTAGCCAGCTGTTCCTTCAGATCCTGAACAGTCTCCTCTCGCTCCCTGAGCTGCTCTTTTAGTGCTTCAGCTTCCTCTCTATGCCCTTCACTTGTATTTTGGTTATTCTGACATTGCAAGAATAAAGAAGTGGAAAGAAAAGAAATAAAAGAAGGTAAACTGATCAGTATTACTAGGCAATTAAAAAAAAATAATTAAAATGCTACTGCACTCTTGACTCCTAACCAGATGCTTATTTCTACAATATTTCTTAATTTCTTAACTTTATGTTTTCTTTGTTTCTTTAAACAAAGCTGTCCTACGTTAAGTAACCATTTTCCCTATTTCTGTGTAGATATGCACAAGATGTCTTTAATTGGAAAGTGTCAAATCACTTTGGAATGGCTAATTATCCATGCATGCTTACCATATAAACTAAGGTAAATCATATTACTAAATAAAATATAATGCATAATCTATGATATGACCACCTTGATTTGTGAGGCTTTTTAATTTCACAGATTTCTCTAATACCAGAAATGAAAGATTTTTTAATTAGCAACAGAAGAATATTCTCCACATGACAAAGCAGCAGACATTACACACTCCAGACCACAGAAAATGCCCATGGAAATCTCTTTAGACTAAAGGGATTTATAGCAATGAACCTGTTAGAAATAAGCAAAAGGAACATGCTAACAATCGTCAGTTCTACTCCACTCTGAGGCACTAAAATCCTCTGTTTATGACCATGATTTAAACTCAAACAACATTTCACATAAAACATGCTTAGGCTATGTCTACTCAGACATGCTAGCACTCTACACCTGCACTCTTCTTTTGTCTCTCAAGGACCATGTGTATGGCAGGCAACTCTCCAATACCACAGTTGTACACCTGCTTAACACAGAGTCACATATTAGGTCCAGCCTATCAACACTGGCACCGAGAAGCAGGAAAAACATCCTTCTATTGTGATATCTCAGCACTTCCAACTACCTCAAACACTTAGTGCTGAAGATTTTTGATGGAATATATACAAAATGGATCTCTCTCCTTTTCCTTGTTACAGGTATTGGATCAAAGATCACTGATAACATATGGAGTCTACAGAGTTTTTATGTCCTTTAAACCCAATCTGAGAAATTTATGAAGGCTTTTAGAAGGACTTACAAGTCAGTGTAGCTTCTTGCTTATTCTTATTACTGTTCCTCAAAAGGTAATATGTTTCCTATAATCTTTTAATCTTTTTTCTCAACATTTCAAATAACCCTTATCTTCTCCGGTTTAATGAACATCATCTGATATCCTACAATCTGTTTGCACAGATTCTATCACATTTCCCTTGCCTAATATTACTAACTTTTTAAAGAGAACTATGTGGTCAGCAGAACAATTTTAAGTTTAAATTTTTAAACTTTCAGAAATTACCAGCTCCAATGGGAATTTCTAGACAGTAGCTAATAGCTTACCTAGTATCTTGGTACAGGACACTTTCCTCTCATTTTTTACCCAGCTTTACACAGTTATGGCTTGTTAACCATAAAACTTTGTGGTGGCACAGGAAGCTACATGGCTGGAAAATATATAGGGTTTTTTAATTTTTTTTTTTTTTTTTTTTTTTTTACATTTAAGTTACTGCCTTTCAATTTTAATGACTTCCTTATCGTCTTTTTCTTGTATTTCAGCCCACCTGCCTACCTTCCCTCTCCTTTGCTGTACTCACATGACAGAACATTTTGAAACTTACAGCTCAGATAGTCAAGTGACTTCTGCAGGAAAGAACTTAGCTACAACAGATTACTGAAGGTATGCAAAGTTTGCAAAGTTAAACTGGCCCACATCCTTGAGATCAAGGTGTGCACTCCAAGGGCACCTGCAGTCCAAGGAAGCTGGACAGACCAGCCTCCTACAGCATAGACATCCTTGCTGGAACTATGAATGTCCTGCTAACAAGAGAGATAGGACCTGCTAATTCACTGGGACCTAAAATGTAGGGTGTCACCAGATTATCAGTAAAGGCTAACATCTTAAGTAGCCCTGTTCTCCCAACCTTGGGATACACTTGCTCTTCTGATAAGGTCTGTGCAGGCAGTGGTGATCCTTTCTCTGTCAGTTCCTCAATGCGTTTGTTCAGAGAGGTCAGTTTGGCTTTGGCCTGCAGTTTAAGCTTCATCAGCTTAGCATCTGCAGCCTCTCGCTCTTCCTGGAAAAGAAGGATACAAACTTAAAATTCCAGTGCTACCACCCTGAAATCACCAGTTGGAAAAGTTACATAATTTGTCAGTCTGCCGTTCTTTGTCCAAACCTGCCTCCCCAGTAACAGTGCTAATTAAAACACATCCAGGGAACGAATTTGCTCTGAACACTATATACAGCAAAATAGTTAGCTTCTGCTCCAGTACTTTCTCTTCAAGGGATAGATCACTCAATGGACTTTTCCTAGCCATTAGTACAAACTCAGTTTGACTTCCTCTACTATGTGCAGTCACTATCTCAAGTAACTGGACTTTCTCTCACCTCATGCCTCAGGGTACGCAATATGTATCTTTGGTTATGTGCCATAAAACCACTGGACTGCTGGGTGACTGCAATACAGCCCACTCAAACACTCTGAAGTGGGGAAAGAAAAACCTCACACAAAAGATATTAGTATTTATTAGAGCCACCAGGAAACTGCACGGGCCTTAAGGACCTCCAAGACAATATGCTATGTAACTTGGATATAACTTATCTACTCTAGAAGGAATTCCCCTTAAGCAAAATGAACAGAAGCTATCCTACATTTCTTGGGTTACAGGCCCATTCTTTGAATTCTTAGGATCAGTTGTCCAGAATTGATGCGTTTAGTAATGCAGGTGTCTCAAATGTTCAAAAGAAACCAGAGACTGGCTTGCACAGAAAGCTGAAGTAGCATTTTACTCTTGCTCCCAGTTCCCTAGTAAAAGAAAAGATACCTTGAGTACAGTTTCTTTTTGCTGGAGCAGGGCATCCTTTTCTCGGATCAAGTCCTTCAGCTGAACAACTAGTTTTTCTGTTTGGGCTAGGCGCTCCAACAGGTCCTCAGGTGCCTCCTCCATGCTTTGTGCTTCTGGCTCTAAAGCTTGTACCTGAAACAGTGAAAGAAGTGCTCTGGAGGAGAAAAGTCAAAACAGACTGCAGCACAGCATCCAAACAGTATCTTCAGCTCCACTCCTAAATGCTGCACTCTGTTCCTTGCAAGCATTTCATGTAGCCTATAGAATTACACACCATTAGGTGAAACCAGGAGGGAAGCTCAGGATACCTGTGAGCCAATACACACAAAACCAAGCACCTTTTCTGAACACAACAACAGCAAATCAGAAATGAGTGGCACTGGAGATGCTCTACCACTCATGCACTATCCACTGTCTTAAGTATCAAAGGGCAACGTAGAGATAAGCCTTCCAGTGTCACCCAATCATACAGAGCTCCTCTTCCTGCTACACATAAACATTAGTACTTTTAGAAGTCTTTCCTCACCCTAGTTCTAAGTTTGTTTTCTAGGATAACCTTGAAATGTGAAAACTAAGGAGATTATGGTCTGCCCCACGAAAGTGCTGACTTAAGAGGTCAGGAATATAGGAGAAGCAGAGTGGAATGACAGCTGTCTAGCACTCAGCAATGAAGAAGCAGGAAACAGTTCTCACTGCAGTCACGTGATTCGCATTCCCAAAACTCTCAATAAGATCTGAAAGTCTTTAGATAACACTGTACTTACAGCAATAGAGGATTCAGTAACTGCATCTCCATCATCACCTGACAGCTCTTGTAAAACAGTACTTGCTAAACCTGACAAACGGCTCAGCATCTTCAGCCTGAAACAAAACAAAGAGTCAGAGTACAGTTAAAGTCAAAACTGCTCAGAAGAATAAGCATCCTTTCATGCTGATCTCTAACATTATAGAGGTGACCAGGCTTACAGGGAATATGTCTCCTCCATCAAGAGAGAAAAGCCAAAGTAAAACCTCAGGAATAAAGAAATTATAATGTTAACAAAAGCAGACAGATTCTCTGAACATAAAAGCAGAGGATGTGCTGGTAAGACACATGAAGATACTTTCACCACTCTACATGTGTGATTGAAAAATAGTTTCATACCAGATTTTAAGTCACACTCATTGTTCATTCTTGACCTTTCTTAACAATGACATTACAGAACCATGATCTGTTCAGTTTACTCAAAAGCAGAGTAAGTGATTCTTAAATGAAGTCACTTATTTACAGGCCAAACATGGCCTGTAAACACACAAAAGAAGCTTTCTGTTAATAAGTAGTGGGAATGGTGAACTCAGCCCTGATGTTTGCAAAGTAGATACAAGCATGTCACATTAGAGAGATGATGAGACCTCTGCATGTCACATATTGTGACAGGACAGGACCTTGACACAGGGGAATAGTCTGGAGAGGGCATATATTCCCATGCTGCTGCTTAGCATGCCTTCTTTCCTTTCCTTGAAATTCAGGAGCCAAACTGATCCGCCAAGTGGAGATGAAGAACCAGAAAAATGCAGCAGTACCAGCCAGCAATACATAATTTGCCATTTTGGGGAGAGTGGAAGATTAAGTTCTCCATTATTAACCCAGACAAGGGGATACAATCCACCTCAATAAGTTCACCAAATTCTAATAAGCAGTTGATAAGCCAAAGTACAGAGCTGCCAACCAGAGGGATATCAACAGGCTAGAGAAACAGGCAGGTAGAAACACCATGACATTCAGAAAAGGCAAATACAGACCCCTACACCTGTGATGGAACAAACATATGCAGTAGTATAGGCTGGGGACCAACTGGCTGTAAAGCTGCGTTGCAGAAGACAACCTAGCGATGCTGGTGGATAAGTTCAACACGAGTCAGCAGTGTGCTCTCACAGCAGAGGTGGTCAACTATATACTGAGTTGTATTAGTAAGACCGCAGCCAGCAGGTTGAGGGAAGCAATTATTCCTTTCTATTCAGCACTTCTAAGACTACGTTTGAAGTACAGTGTCCACTTTCAATCTCCCTGACACACAAAACCAACAGGGACAAACTGAAGCAGGTACAGCAGAAAGCCCCCAGGATGACTGGGAGTTGGATTACAAGGCATATGGAGAGGCTAAGAAATCTGGCCTTGTTCAGCCTTGAGAACAGCAGGTAAGGAAGGGGATGTAATTGCTGCCTTCCCCATAATCGCTTATTAGGTAGCTAAAGACAGAGCCAGACACTTCTTAGGAGATACACAGCAGATCAACATGAGGCAGTGGACACAAGTTGCAGCATAAGAAATTTTGATAAAAAAAAAGAGCACAGGGAAGATAAATACTGGAATAGGCTCATAGCAACCTGATCTAACTTTGAAGTTAGCCATGCTAAGAACAAAGGGTTTGACAAATGAACTCCCAAGGTCCCTTAAGACCTAAATAATTCTAATATTCTTTGAAGGAAGGTCACATGTGACACTTGACATATCTCTTAACCGAAAAGCTATAGATCTGTCCCAATTGTAAGTCCATGCTTGTAAACGGCAAAATAATTTGTACAAATGTAAAAAAAGCTTCAATAGTGCAAACTGAAACTAGGCAAACTCACATTAGCCATATGATCAAGTTTACATTACAGTAACTATCTCCAGCAAATGGAATCTTTTAATATGACAAGATGTCTCTGTTTAGCTAGAAGCAGGCTTCTAAAGCTGGCTACAATGATCCACTCATTCCTGACCTCCTTTAACTTAGTAAGCAAATCTTTGCTCTTAGATTGCCACTTAAAGTGTCAAAATATTGACAATGGAGAGTGCAGTAGTGCATTATTTTTCTGCAGCAGTCACACCTTCTAACCACCCGATTTTGCAGAAGTAGAAAAAATCACAATGCACATTAGAGTATCAATAGCAGAAAAGGGCATGTGAACACCAACCACTTCTATGCACCAAGGAGCTCATAGGTCTGCTTACTGAGTAGTAAAGAGGTTTCCAAGTCAGAGCAGTCATACACAGGTCCTTCATGTCATTCTTTTTTGTCTCTTGGGTACTGACAGGTTGCATGAACCAAGACTCTTGATGGAGAGAGAAAAAAAAAGGAGGAAAAAAAAGAGGAAAATAATTTATCCAACAGTAAAGAAATAACCCCATTCTTCATCCTACACAGTACACTTTGGGATTATTACAGTCAGTCCTTTGCAAAAAGGGTAGAAGGTGAAATGTATTCTCTGTTCAGATAAGTGGATTTCTCCTCTTCTTGCTGAGACGTGCCCTGGTTTCTTATGCTGTATGGCATGAGCTTAATGCTTGAGAAGCAGTTAGTGAAGCAAAAAGGCATGAGGCAAGAAGCCAGGCCTCAGGCAGTCTCTTGCAAAGAGTTCTAGAGGATGAAACTACTCAAGAAGCATACTGTCAGAAAGTCAGGACTGTCCACATTCTGTATCAATACAGTAGCCAGTGAAAAAAGTACTAGTACTTTGCTTACTACTCAGCTGGTCCTGGGTGAGACTGAGGCATGGAATTCCACAATAATAGTTTTACAGTTCCTGCTAGAGAAACTTCTGTCAACATCAACTGTTCACCAAGCTGGTAATATAAAAGACTCATTTAAGGACCTGGAATCCCTGGTTCATTATAAGAATAATAAAGTATTTATAGTTTTGTAAACTACCACCGCTGCAATGCCCCAGTGAGGAACAGAACCTGCTGTCTTGACAGTGGTAAAAGCACATTCTAGACAGACATCCAAATGCAAAAATGCCTCTTTCTGACTGTCACAAATATTTGAAGAGGATGGATCTGATCTTCCTATTGACCATTAGGCCACAGCTTCTTAAAGTCACAAAGGCACAATATGTGGTTGAGATGTGACATGAAGTAATGTAAGACAACATGACTTAGGACTGGTAGAACCAATAGATAAATTATTAGAAGTGGTATTAGAAGTAGGGCAAAAAGTAGAATCTGGACATCTGCAGACATCCATTGTAACCAGAAATATGTATGGGGCTCAGCACATATCTGCATGGTACAGGCACTACAATTTCAAGCATGTGTACATGGACTATGCTAAGAAAAGATTCCCTGGCCTTTGCCCAGGCTGGCTACACGAATCTGATACTGAACTCAAGCTAATATGCCTTGCTGGGCTTGGCTCACAGTTAGCCACCTCAAAATGCAAACAGAGGAACTGAGGCCTGTCTGCACCTATTTGCACAGGCATGGACTTTAACACCTGAACTCAAGTCCTATAGATTCACATCTTTGAACTCGCTTTTAAATTATATTCTCATGTGAGCTGAATATGGCAAGGGATGTGAAGGGGAATAAAAAGTGATTCTACAATTATATAAACAGCTCAGTCTTCTTTGAACCTTCCCTGAGAATAAATCCAGAAACAAGCATAACATCGCTTTAAATACTATCCCAAAGCCAACAGTCCACACAGAAAGTGGCAGCTGTCTTATTCATCAGCCTCAAAAACTTGTGGCAGGAATACCCTGGTGCTTGCAGTTTGTATTTACTTGTGATTTTATAGCAGGAAAGCATTACACAATGCTGGCCAATTTCCTCATAAACAGAAGTAGACAAACACAAAGGACAGAGCTTATTCTGTGTTCCACTGCCTCACCCAAATAAAGTAAACAATACTGCTCTGAGAGACAAGACTATTGCTCTTCCGGGGTCATACTGACTTGAGTTTGGATTTCCATTTTTTAAATTAATAGCAGAACACAAAAGACCTACGCTGTGCTCATGATGTAAGCCAGCATAGTTTGCATTCTCACTGCAGTTGATAATGTTTTTCTCAGCATTCCTACGACTAATGAACTTTTGCTTGTAATAGTTTACTTTGAACACTGGGACTATCAGCGGCGTTCTAGACAAGGCTCCTTTACTCTGAAATATACTTCCCTTACAGACCCAAACAGCCTAAATCCATTACTAGTCACAGGACAGTCTGCATACGAGTTATAAGCAGTGCATAAATCCATGCATTTCTATCTCTAGGTATCAGCCATAGGGAAGAAAGACTTGATACTGTTTTTTCCCCTATTTTATTCTATTATAAGTTTATTATAGGCTTAATTCTTGTATTTCCCTTCTTTTGAAGGCAAACAGGCATTGAAGGCATTGCTGCTGTACACAAGCCCTGGACCAAGCCTCTCACACCGTGCAGAGGGGCTCTGAAAGGGACAAGGATCAAAGGAGAGCAACAGATCTTGACGACCGCTGTCACCCATGATCCCAGGCCTCAGGAGCTAGCAACAGCTTTCCACCAAGGGAAGGGGAAGCCAACACCGATGCAGCTACAGGAGTGCACGGTTGCCCCGCCAGTCCCGCAGATTTACAGACGACAGCGAAGTTGACCACAACGCCTCCGGCGGGCCTCACAAGACAGAAACCTTCCCAGGACGGGTTCCGCTGCCGGTTACATCTGGGCACCGCGGTCAGACAACCGGCGAGATGAAGTACGGTCGCCGCGTAGGCAGCGGCGTGTGGGGCGGGGCCGGGCCGGGCCGGACCGGACCACGGAGCCTGCGAGAGAGAAGACCGCCGCCATCCCGGCCCGCCCCGCTGTTCCTCACCGCCCTGGACCCCAAGAAGCTGCGAACCCACCCCGGTTCCTTGGGCCCTGCAGGCCGGCAGGGCCGCTCCCAGCGGGGCTGGCAGCGGTGTCCCAGCGCGGCACGGCGGAAGGAGCCCGGTCCGGGACCACCGCCAAGAGCCAGGCGACAGCACCGACTCCGCAGACCGCTCGCAACAGAAGGACAACACCGAGAGGTGGAGGGGACGCACTGACCTGCCGCCGACCCGCACCCGCCGACCCCAGCAGCGGAGCCGCTGCTGGAAAACCAACCCCGCCACCTCAGCACCGGAACACGCCGCTGCCGCTTCCGCCTACCGCGTGGGCCCGCCTCCCTGAGGGAGGACAGCCAGTCAGATACGGAGAAACGAAAATAGACGTGACCATCAGCTAATTGCTGCGAAGCAGCCGCCTCGGCGCTATGGTTATCCTGACACATGGCACAAAATCACCAATCCCGAGTAGGACTTGGGGACCCGCCCCATGACAGGGTAACAACCAATCAGCCAAGGCTTTCTGAAACACGCTTAGGGGTGCGGTGAGATGGTGGCTGGGATAGGACGCTTGCTCCGCGCGGTGGGGCGGGGGCTGCGCGCTGCCCGGCGGCGCCGTGAGTGCTGCGGAGTCACAGAATGGTTTGGGTGGGAGGGGACCTGTAAGGGTCGTCCAGTCAGCTCCCTGCCGCGGGCTGGGACAGCTTTCACTAGGTTAGGTCGCTCAAAGTCCTGTCCAATCTGACCTCGAATGCTTTTAGAGATGTCTAATCCAAGCCTATGCTTTTTCAGTTTAAAACCCTTGGCCTGTAGACAGGCCTTGGTAAAAAGTCTTTGTCTTTCTTCTAGGCCCCCTTTATATACTGAAAAGTTGCAGTAAGCTGTCCCTGGAGCCTTCTTTGGGGTGAACAACGCCAACTCTCTCAGCCTTTCTTTGTGGGAGAGGTGTTCCAGCCCTCTGACTTGCCCCCATGGCCTCCTCTGGATCCACTTCTGACAGGTCCACGTCCTTCTTGTACTGAGGGTCCCTGGACAGCTGGACACAATACTCCAGATGGATTCTCATGAGAGCGGAGTAGAGGGTGAGAATCGTCTCCCTCGACCTGCTGCCCATGCTCCTTTTGATGCAGCCCAGGATACGGCTGGCTTTCTGGGCTGCAATTGCGCATTGCCGGCTCCTGTCCAATTTTTCATTTACCAGTATCCCCGAGTCATTCTCAAGCCTCCTCTCAATCCATTCACCTCCTCATCTGTGATGATACTGGGGATTGCCCCAGCCCAGGTGTAGGGCCTTGCACTTGGCTTTTTTGAACTTCATGAAGTTCATGAAGACTTTATGAAGTCTGAGCAGCGCAATCTCCCTCACCTCATGTCTGTCTTCATCATGTGTTAGCCTATACATTCGAATGCACTCGTATTCCTGCTTCTGATATGACCATGCAGTCTTGTCATTGGGTATTGCCATAGCCTCTGTACTGAGTTTGCAAGGCCTCAGGACTAAGGCTTACTAGGCCTGCTCTCAGTTTTTCATGACCTGCCTGCAGCTTTGTTACACTTGGTTTAGCTGTGAGAGCAATTTCTCTAATTATCAGGTGTCTATGGCTGATTTATTTTACTTATATATCCTTGTGTGGCACAACCATGGTTTTATATAGGTAGTATTAGCAATCAGTTATTCTGAGAAGAATGAGATATTTACAATGAGACCAGCCTTGAGCAGAGATCATTCCCCCACAGCCAACTCCTCCCCCCAGTTTCTATACTGAGCATGATATCATATGGTATGGAATACCCCTTTGGCCAGTTGGGGTCGGCTGTCCTGGCTGTGCCCCCTCCCAGCTTCTTGTGCCCCTGGCAGAGCAGGGGAAGCTGAAGAAGTCCTTGCCTGGTGTAAGTACTTATTAGCAACAATTAAAACATCAGTGGTTATCAACTTCCCATATGAAATCCAAACCACAGCACTATATCAGCTACTAGGAAGAAAATGAACTCTATCCCAGCTGAAACCAGGAAAGTTCCTCCCCTAAACATCCCATTATAAGTCTTGTGCATCCCCAAATGCTCTTCCCCCGCACCCCACAATGTTTTCCATACCTCTAGGCAGTAACCCCACTCAGTCTGTAAGGTACTCTGACAACCTCTCCCATTGACTCACTGTGGTGGGTGTCACCTCCAGGCGCATGGGGCTGATGGCTCCCCTCTGACAGCCTTTGAAGGAGTTACTGGGTTAATTGGGTTCCCCAGTCTGTGGTTGTCTCCTTTTGCTCCTTCTTGTTTATGCAGATGAGCCTTTTATAGGTTGATTGCACGTCTATAGTCGTTCACAGGTCAGGGGATTATTTGGGTTCCGCCACCTGCCATTGTTCCTCTATGCCCCTTTGTGTGTGTGGCGATGAGCTTTTTTCCACATGCCCTAACATTTATGATGGGCTACTTCTGTAACACTTTCTGGTCCTATACACCAAGTTATCCAAAATTTCTATTTGAGAAAACAGACTCTCAAATTCAGTTAGAGGAGCAGATCTTTACTTCACCTCAAATCCCACATTCTGTAACCCTTCCTTCTTATCTTCATGTACAATTATATCAAGGTTAAAAGTGTATATAACCAGGTTAAAAGTGTGTATAACCAGTATAGCTCCTGATGCCAGTGTCTGATTAACCTTCTCACCCTTTCTGATTTGGCTCCTGAAATAGCAGTGATTTGCTAGATTATCTTGCACCTCCTTTCCATTCCAAGACTGTTTGTATCATTGAAACTTTCAGGTTTGTAAATCAGCCTCTAAGCAGATTAACATTTATAATTGGCTTGTGGAAAGTTAGATCCCTCACTTACCTGACACTAATGTCGAACGTGGACACGAGCAGACGGGCACTACTGTGAGAGCAACAGGAGGAAGAGGATCATTCCTGTAGCATCGTTCTTCTGACCGCTCATACACATGGGGAACAATAGCAGCTCCACAGTGGATGATCTGCAGGCTGTTGAGATCCACCACTGGTACAAAAAGTTCATGACGGAATGTCCTTCTGGACAGCTGACGGAGCATGAATTTAAACAGTTCTTTGGGCTTCGAGGGCTGGATCCAGAGGCCAATGAGTACATTGAGCAGATGTTCCGCACGTTTGATATGAACAAGGTGAGTTTTCCGTCGAGGAGATTAACTGTCTCATACTGCTTAAAAGCAAACCAACTCCTGCACTTCTATAGAGTCCTTGGTTTTCTCTTACAAACATTGGTGTGGAAAGCTGCTGAGGGATACTAATGTAAAGCAGCTAAATGCAAGGAGCAAATTAATGTGCATAGATAATGACATAGATAATATAACCATAGATAATAATACTTTGTCATCCAACTACCTTGTGCAAGTTCATCTTTAAATTTTGAGAATTCCTTATTGTATTTTAATTGACATGGCCTTGTTTGACTAGCAAAACACTAATGAAAGGAGATGTCATTATTATTTTTATATGTTCTTGTTCTTATTATTCAAAAATATATCTGTATTAGATAGTAGAGACTACAGGAATCAAACACAATAGAAATCATTAAAACATTCACAAAGGAAGCAATTTCCAGGTATTTGGCAGCTAAAATTAATACTGCATGGGCAGACAATCTATGTGGCCCTCCTCAGTGCTTAGGAGGTTTGGCATACAGCAGTAGGTAGGAGGCAGGTAGTATTCCTCACTGTGACAGGCGACCACTAAGGTAAGAAACAGTAGCCCCCCTAATTCCTTTAAGCACGCAATGCCCCTCACTTTTGCCTGATTTTTATCCATATATACTTAAGCCTATACTTGCAGGCCTGTAACCTCAGTGAAAGAGAAATTTGGTTTTATCGCAGCCTGGGAAAATTCAGCTTTGCTCTCTGGTCCAAGGTTTTGAAACGGCTGGAGCAAATGTCTGTGAGTCAGGAGGAACTAGTCACAGAGACATGTGAAACAGGTGGGAAATCACAGGGGCAGTTTTGAAGAAGGAAAGCCTGGGGACTGAACAAAGAACATTGGTTTGGACAACATGTGAGAAGGCATAAGGAGTTAAGGAATGCTAAGGAATATTACAAAGTTCTTAAAGGTAAGAGAGGAGCAGCCAGGCTCCATTAGGGTAGCTGAGGTGGATGTAATGACTGGAAATGACTGCAGATCTCAAAGAATATCCTTTCTCATCCTCTGTGCCCAGGATGATGATAGTAATGAGAATCATAGAATCACAGAATCCTTTAGGTTGGAAAAGACCTTTAAGCTCCCCCAGCCCAACCGTTACCCTAACCCTGCCATCCCACCACTAAACCCTGTCCCTAAGCACCTTGTCTGCCTGGCTTTTAAATCCCCCCAGGGATGAGGACTTGACCCCATCCCTGGGCAGCCCCTTCCACTGCTTGACAACCCTTTTGGTAAAGAAATTTTTCGTAATATCTAATCTAAACCTCTCCTGGCACAACTTGAGGCTGTTTCCAGTGAGGCCATGAAGCAGTTTTATAAACTAAACCAACATGCATACAGTTCTTGCACAAGTCTTTCCCTTTACCTCTCTCATTTTGTGGGATGTTTAAGGACTTTAAAATTTGTTCAAGGATGTTACGCATTCCAAAGTTCTCCTATGAGCCCCGTGTTATGCAGTAAAGTGTTTTAAGAAGACTCTCAAACTCAAATTTGGCAATGCAAAGATAAAAAGCTGTCTTCTAAGTAAAGACATAGTGATCTCAAGGAGAATGAAGTAAAAGTGTGGCAACTAGTGGAGATGGACCTACATCTGTTAATCTTAGCCTGTTAATAGTTAGCCACTTAATCTAAGCTCCTTTTATAAATAAGGGCAAGGAACAAGAGCACCCAGAAGAAGAGCCACCCTGTAGTAATACAGAAATTGATGCTGGATGGAATCATCTGCCCTCTGGACCTTCAGATACTGACAACTCTGCTAAGGACAAAGAGGATACATTTTCAACACAGTTGTTTTATAAATTGCAATCATGCCCTCCTTCCCACCTTTAGAACTGGTTATCCTTGTTTTCTGTGACTTTGCTCAATGAAGTTATGAAAAACTCACATAAGGGGAGTACTACAATGATCCTGAATGAATATTTTAAAATGCTGTGATCCTTGCTGTAAAACAGAGCGCTCTGCTAGTCCACCTCCATTCGCCTCTTACTTATATTTATTTACATCCATTCCAGAAAGGCATCTGACTTTGTTTAAATACCTCAATAAATGAAAGTTTCATTTTTTTGCTCCTTTGTAATTTTTTGAAGTAGTTATTCAGAATCTTTGGCAGAGATACGCACTTTATTTGTAATTTCTTTTTAACCACTTCAAATTTTAATCAGTATTAAATCTAGGGATTATGAACCTTTACTGTCTGACATTTTTCTTGCAGAGGAAACGAGATTTTTGAGTTTCTTTGTAGTTTCAAGAAATTGAATGTTTGAAAATCTAAATTCAGAACAATTTTTCCAGCTGTCAAATCATGTTCTATGTATTTTAAAAATATCTTCAGTCACTTTTATTCCAGAGAATGGAAAAGAGATCTATGGCTTACTGAAATAGCAGTAGTTTCCCACAAAGACAAAGCAGACTAGTACAGAAAACCTAAGGTAGAATTACCTTCCACTCTTCTTGCAGCCAGGGCTCTGGATCAATTTTCTCTCCCAGCAGGCCATAGGCAGTCAGGTCTGGTGGACAGAGCGGGGGTCATTTACACTGGCCATGAGGAGTGACAGGTTGCATCTCTGCAGGTGGCGAGCACAGAGTATCCTAGACATGTAATAGATCATAACTTTAGGAATCCAGGTATTTAGGAGATCCTAAAGCTGGCCAGAGAAATAGTGTGTGTCTGTGTGGACATGAAAGCTTTTTCCCAAGTCCAAGTTGCTGTACCATCTGTATTTCTTTCTCTTTTAGCTGTGAATCTAAAGAATAATAAGGTAAAACAGCTCCAGAACCGTAACTCCCTCAGTTTGTTCCTGTCACAGTTTGTTTTTTGTTTTCCCACAGGATGGATATATTGACTTCATGGAATATGTGGCTGCCCTCAGCCTCGTTCTCCGTGGGAAGATGGAGCAGAAATTGCGGTGGTATTTCAAGCTCTATGATGTAGATGGCAATGGCTGCATTGATCGACATGAATTGCTCAACATCATTAAGGTGAGTCTCCAGGGGTCTGTGTTCTTTCCTCTTCCCTTAAATTCCACCACACAAATAAGACTTTAGCTACTCCCCATATGGATGATCAGGGATGAGACCTTCTTTAACAGCATTCTTTGTTCTAGCTTAATTCCCCACAATCTCATAGTCCAGTAATCAGACTTGACAAACTCTTCTTTACCACCACAGCGTATGTTAGAGCATAGCTAACTCCATAAAATTGTTTTAGCTGCCTAGGACCCAAATTGCACTTTCCAAGATTTCAGACTCCGTGACTGTTAGTTGCGGTCTCTACATATGTCCTTGCCCCCATGCAAATAGTAGTTGGAGAGTTACTCCCAGTTTGCTTTTTAGAACCAGCTCCTAAATGTCAATGTAATAAAACATTTCTGACTCTGGCAAATAGTTTGAAGGAGAATGACTGTCAATGGAAAAAATTGTATGCAAATAGCTATTGTGGAAGGTATTGGAATTACAGGCATAAACATGACCTTATGAATATCTCAGGATTAATTATGCTGGAAATTCAGATTATCCTGCAGAGACTGGGAAACTAGAAAAATGCAGGAAAGATTCAATGACCCTAAATAATTTACATTTGTGAATAAAAAAGGTCAGAAAATTATTTGATAAAGATTTGAAGCCTGAGCTGTCTACAAATAATGCCACTAATAAGATGTTAGTAATGCATTCTCATCTGTCTTTTTTGGCAGCCTTAGGAAGTCGCTGAGGTGAAACTTAGTTTTAGTATGCCATAAAATGGCATTTGAAAAAGAATGAGGATACTTACCAAGTATCAGAGGGTAAAAACTAGAAAATGAATAGTCTTAGAATCAATGTGAAGGCTCTGGAATCACATATTTCATGGACATCCTTTAACAAAAGAAAGACTTAGGCATGGAAAGAAAAGAGAACCCTGCACTATATGGTTATGAGTAAGATTAACTGTAGTAAAGAGTAGTGAACAATGCTTAAACTTTCTGAAGCTGAAAATGAATTTCCAGTGAGCTTTAGGGAGAAACAGGGCACGCACGAAGCAGTATACAAATGGAAATAGAGAAAGCAAGAATAGAAATAAATGATCATAGCATATAACAAAGGAATTTAATAATGTAAAATGCAAAGGGTGTTTGACAGTGTTTATTGGGCTTAGTGGACCATAGGGTACTAGAAAGTGGATCAATTAGGTGGATCCTGATTCTGCCATTTCTGCACTGCTTAACCTCTACTTAGGCAGATTTAGGGTGATCCTCTGGGTTTCACTGCTCATTCCATGCTCCATAACTTTTGCACCCTTCAGTGCCAACTGTAAGGCCTGATGATTTCTGCTGTGTTTTCCTATGATGCTGGTTCATTTGTATGGGGAAGGTACCAGGCATGACTGTTGTGTTCTGAATCTACACTGACAGGCTGCAGTGGAATCAGCCTATCATTTTCGGAGCTATTAGACAGCTTCCTATTCTTGCTCTTTTCTTTTAGGCTATTCGAGCTATTAATGGTGGTGACCATGAAACTAGTGCAGAAGAGTTCACCAACCGAGTCTTCAACAAAATTGATGTGAATGGAGATGGTAAGATTTCTGTCTTTGTCATCCAACTCAGATGGTCTCTGTGCTATAGACATCCATGTCTTACTTTCTTGATTTAACTTTATGCCTCTTTATTTTATATTTGCTTGTTACATGAATCCTCATCCAGTAATGCATTCTCCAAGAATTTTGCTAAGTCATTTTTCTCCTTGCATCATACATAATCAGTATGAAAGGATCTGTTCCCTGTACTCTCAGCTGTGTTCTGTGCACAAGGACTTTTTGGCCTAGGATAGAAAGCCTATTTCTGCCTGTCACAGCTTCCTTCTGTCACTTCTTTTAAACATGAAGACCAGCAAGTATGGGGCAGGTTAGGACTATGACAGTGTTGTGGTTTAGTGTCAGTTGGCAACCAAGCACCACACAGCCGCTCGATCACCTTCACCCCTGCCCCAGTGGGTTGGAGGAGAGAACTGGAAGAGTAAAAGTAACAAAACTCGTGGGCTGACATTGGTTTGGGCTGGGATAGAGTTAATTTTCTTCCTAGTAGCTCGCATAATGCTGTGTTTTAGACTTAGTACTACAATAATGTTGATAACACCCTGATGGTTCAGTTGTTTCTGAGCAGGGCTTACACCAGTCAAGGACTTTTCAGCTCCCCCTGCTCTGCCAGGTGCATGAGAAGCTGGGAGGGGGCACAGCCAGGACTGCTGACCCCAACTGGCCCAAGGGCTATTCCATATTATATGGTGTCATGCTCAGGGAGAGCGATTGCTGCTTGGGCACAGGCTGTTCATCAGTCAGTGGGTGGTGAGCAATTGCGTGGTACATCACTTGTTTTATATATTCTATTATTATTATTATATTATATATTATATTATATATATATATAATATATATATATAAAATATAATATAATATAATATTATATATTATATTCAGCAACAACTGAACCATCAGGGTGTTATCAACGTTATTCTCATCCTACATCCAAAACACAGTGCTATGCCAGCTACTAGAAAGAAAATTAACTCTATCCCGGCTGAAACCAGGTCAGAAAGGTTAGGCCAAAAAGGAGGTGGCTAATCCAGCCTCATTTATAGGAAGCTATGATCCCACTCCTTAGCTACGCACTTCCTCTCTACTTTCTTATGTACCCTTTCCCTTGTGTGGGGAAAAAAAGTAAGCTGGAGTTGCCTGGTATCAGGGAAGTTTCATACAAGCTTAAATAAGACTCTCTGAGGTCTCTTCATGCTTTAGAACAGTGCATGTATAGTAAGCGGTCTCTAAGGATAGATTACTGTGATACTTTTCCTGTCCTAATGTGGATTGGGATGATTCTGATGCCTTCTGTTTGTCTGACACAGGTGAACTTTCTCTGGATGAATTTGTGGAGGGAGCAAGGAAGGATGAGGAGTTCATGGAGGTTATGATGAAAAGTTTGGACCTGTCACACATTGTGGCCATGATCAACAACCGTCGGCATAGCGTATAAATCAAGCTGGGAGAAAACACTGTGCCAATAGACAGAAGGGTGTGCCCGCACCAGAAAGGAGAGACAGCATTTTCTAAAAGAAACAAAATGTCCATAAACACACATATGGAAGTAGGAACAGAAAGACACTGCTATATTTGTGTAGCTGAGTGCATGTTCCTGCACAAATATTGAAGCTCAGCCACATGCAGGGCAGGTTCAGAAAAACTGGATCTGGGTGGCAGTATTAGACTTGACTTCCTAAAATTTAAAGGCCAAGTTTCAGGGCACAAATGTCTTCCTTATTCTGTGTCCCAGATTGTCACTTTGCAATGGACTAAAAGTAACGCTAAATTTCTGAAGAGCACTAGCAGAACTGGATGATGGAGTGTGGAGAATTTCTGACATGTACAAACCAGCTTCAAACTGTTACCAATGTAGAGAACTATCAAAAGAATGTAACTTCCACTGTTCTTGTCATGGTATTAGATCATAAATACCGGCACGTTTGTCTGTACCAGACGTGCTTGGATTTGGTAGTCTCTACAGCAGTAGCTTTATTCATAAGATTCCAAGAGCTAAAAGAAAAATCAGTCTTTAAGGCTGATAGTGACAAATCTGTTCCCAGCTGCACTGTCAGTAATGCTGCTGTTTGCAGTTTTCTGTGATCAAAGAACTCTTTACCAAACAAGTCAACAGCTTAGGAGCAGCTTCTGTAACCAAAGAAAATATGCTGAGTAGTTTCCCAAAGCAGAAGAATTACTTGAGAGACCAAATCTTTTTTACAGTCGTTGTCCTAGTACTCTGTTGTCGTACAACTGAATAAATGAAGTATGTGAAGATGATCCTAGTATTTTTGCTTCAGACATCCTTTATTGGTCTTTCTTTTTATTCTTGGGGAGAAAACCTAAGAAGCAAACCAAACGACTCAGCAAGGTGGCTTGTGAATTCTGCTGTTTTTGTGAATACTGGAGTGAAGTTGGTAACTCTAGATCAGTGCTGCCACAAACAACTCTGTGTCTTTGTACACGATGGGAAGAGTGATATAGCATGGATAGAAACTGAGCAAACTGTGTCTTGCTCACTAACTTTAGGTGAGGATGCAATTAGAAGCTCCTCTGAATCTGGAGAGAACCAAAAGGTAAGAAGAATGCAGGAAAGTTAAGCAGAGTGCCTATGCCATAGTTGGGCACGTTTTTCCTGTGCGGGAGGAAGAACTTGCAGATCTGTAACAAGACTTCAGAGTGGACTTGCTTATATTTAAGCTTCTGTGACATATGTATGTATGCTGAACAAAGTGTCTAGGCTTTCATCTAAGTCAAGGGAGATTTCGTCAGTATTGTCAATGGAGCTTGAGAGAGTGAGCGATCGTGTTTAGAGTAGGTGGCAACATTGTGCCAGGTGGGCTTATACACCAGGTCCCACTGGCATGTACATGTCTGCAGTCTTAGAGCTTCTGCGAGGAATCACAACCTGGGTATTGGCAAACATTGCTCAGTTCTCCAGAGGATTATTATGAGCATGATGTCTCATGACTCTGCTGCTCCTTTGGACTGAGGAAGGCAGAGGGGTTTTTTCAAGACTGTTGAACCTGTCCTGGACCTGTTATAACTCCTCAGTTTCCTGCAGTTTTGTGGGTCAGTTACATGTAAAACTGCATTTGTATTATCACCTGACATACAGAAAAAAACCCCTATTTTTAGTTCTTAGGAAAGTAAAGAATTTTTGTAAGTGCAGCTGACGTATTAAAGAAATTACTGAGAAGTTGTAGCTGCCAGCAGTGTTGCTGCAAGCTGCTATACACACTGTACAGAATCTTCTTGATGTACATAAGGAAAAGGACATGCACATAGTACATTCTCAGTAATAATCCTGAATATTTGTAAGCTGAGTTTTCTGATATTTTTTTAATAGACATTACGGAAAACGAGTTCTTCCTTAGCTGTCATTACTGATGATGCTGGAATGTTTCCCAGCTAAGATGCAGTTATGACATTTGTTGCTCAATGCATCATGCTATCACTACACTAAATTTCAGATGTATGGCTTGTTCTTAATATTTCTGTTCTTCTGTTACTTAATGATTTCACTGTTTTTTGGCTCTGCAGCCAGCGTGTTCTTTGAGAGCCTAATCCAGCAGTATATGTGCCTTTGTCAGAAGCTATGGGAAGGGAGGCTGGGGAGGGGGAGAGGAAATCTCTGTAAAGGGGGGATAACTGTTTTCTGACCTACTTGGCTTTCTTTGTATGGTTAAGATTAAAAAAAAGTACAATAACATATCTTGGAACTGTGCCCTTTGATAGAAGAATAGAAGAATTAGGAGGATAGAATTAGAGCTATGGTTTAGATTCAGCACATGAGGGTTTTCAAGTATCTCCAAGGATGGGTACTCCACAACTTCTCTGGGCTAGGGGGAGGGTTTGGAGTTAGGGGTTTAGGATTAGGGAATATGGTTAGGATGTTAAGTGGTGAAGTTATCATTTGGGATTTGGTCAAGGGTTAGGGTTCAGGCTGGGGTTAGAATTAGGGGTTTGGGTTTGGGCTTGGGGTCAGGTTTGGGATTTGGGTTAATGTTGGTAGTTTAAGGATTAGGAATTAAAATTCAGATTAGGGTTTAGGGTTTTGGGGGTAAGGGTTAGATTTAGGATTAGGATTTAGAGAGGGTTAGAATTTGAACTTTGGGGTGCAGTTAAGAGCTAGTGGCCAGGTTCATCATTCAACTTCATGGGTTAGGGCTTCATGTGTCTGGAGGCAGTTTGCAGGAGATGCCCCAGCACTGGCTGGGACTGCAGAGCCAGACCATGGGTCTGGTGGTATTGGAGCAGTTCCTGAATAGCCTGTCCCAGGAGGTGCAGCGGTTGGTGTGGTAACAGGACCTGCACCAGGGTTGTGGCCCTGGTCAAGGGCCAGATTCTGGCATGTAGGTGCTGCAGATGGGGAGATATTTATGAGGTAAAGGTGGGGGATGAGGCCTCCTGCACTTCTCATGGTTTGGGGACTTGTCCTGTGATTGTGGTTGTGTGGAGTGAGGGTACGTCCCATAAGCCTTTGAAATCCTTTTGCCTGTGTCCCCTTCCTCATGGCACCACATGGGTGATGGAAGAAGGACACAGCATGGAGATGTCACATCCTCAAGGATCACTTAAAAACCCTGCCTAACACCTACCTCCAGGACACAGTGAAAATGGGCTTTAAAAAATGCCTTCAAATCAAAATCTAGACCTTCAGCTCAGATTTCTCCTCCCGGACTCTGAGCATTGAATAGATTTCCTCTTGTCCTGGTCAGGAGAGTTCCTCCATTAGCAGAGATGGGCTGGGAGAAGGCACCTGGGAAAATTCCTGACTAGACAGGAAGCAGAGAGAAATGCAGCTGCCAAAACAGTTGAGACCTTAATTAGCTATGTGATCATCCTCTCTCTCTCCAACAGACTTGGAGGGTGTCTGTCCCTGATGTTCATTACAATGTCCTGCTCTCAGATTCCAGTGGGCAACTGCCCTGCCTCCCAAAAGAAAGATACCCCTGAGGAGGTTGGACTCCAGCACCTTCTTTCAGAGATCCTTTGTGACATGGAGAAAAGAGACAATTAACACTGTGTGTGTAAGAGACCAGCCAAGCTTGCTGCCTATCCCTTTTGCTTCTGTGTATAGAGCCCAGGCCCTGTGTGATCTTGGTCTTGATGGGTAGGTAAACAAGGGAAGATCAGGCTGAGCAAGGCTGGGAAGTGCCATCCCTCCTTACCCTGTATTCAGAGAAGGTGGCTGAGGCAGGACCCTGCCTAACAGCAGCACACAGCCAGTGAGTCATAAGCCAGAGGGCTCACCAATCCCACCTGGGAGTCAAACTACTCACAAGCATTTTCTCCCTGTGGGAACAAGAGTAAGACAAAAAAGCCAGAGGTGGCCCCAAAGGATGCTCACCCTCATTGCTGTGTTGACCCTTGAGCCGTGGCTGGGCAGAGGGACAGACAGAAGTGCAGCCCTATAACCACAGCAGATGAAAACTGGGGGAGAGATCCCTGCCAGGACAAAAGCAGGCAGGGAGGGGAGACATGGCAGTTGCAGGAGCCCAGCCTCACGATGAACTCAGGACAGTCCTTGTGAGTGCCCACCAGCTGGGCATAAGCCTGCAGGGTCTTCCTCCTCTGTTGGCCAAGCAGAAGCATTATTCCAGGGCCTGAGGGAAAACAGCTCTGTCTCACTATGGGCATCTTTCTTTCCCTGACTTCCCTCTCCATTTTGACCTCATTGATGACACCTTCCCTAAGAGCCACCATGCAGATCGAGATGCTCCTGTGACTACCTCTGTGCAGGATAGCACACCTTGCTGTGCAGGGATGCCTGGTGCCTGCACCAGGTTTCTCCCCCTTGCAGCCTTGATGCCAAAACCATCAGGGGTTCAAGTTACAAAAGCCTTTTGTCATCAAAGCAAGAGGACAGCTAGATTTCTACCAGCGCCGTATTTCAGCTCTGTTGCTAGCTGAAAAGGGCTTGCAGGCCAGACGATATTTGGAGGGGTCTGAAACAGCCGGAGTGTTGAAGTGGTTGTTTTAAGGAGGCAAATGAGGCCGGCAGAGGACCCGAGCTGCTCACCCGAGGCCCCGGCAGAGCAGCCCGTCCAGCCCAGCGCGCCGGGCGCGTTGCAGGCAGCAAAGGGCAAGCGCCACGCTGGGCGGCGGGAGCGGCGAGGAGCGCGGCCCTCCGCTCCTGCGCAAAGGTAAGGTGGCGCCTGCAGGGCTCTAGGGTCACCTGCCGGGGGGGACAGGGACCACCCCGCCATGGCTCTCTGCTTTCCCTGCTTGGCGCCTAAGGGCTTTGCGCGCTGTAAGTGGCGTGGCGCAGGGTCTCTTTCTCTGAAGGCTGGTGTCTGGGCGGGATGGGGAGAGCAGAGCACCGCTAGCCCCGAGGGGAGGAAAGGTGCCAACAGCCGAGCAGAGCCCGAGGAGCGCCAGGGTCTCGCTCTTTTTCAGAGCGGCCGCTTGCGTCTGCTCTGCTGGGCCGTGCTCTTTCCTGATAAACGTAGCTGCCCCCCTGGCAGAAAGCAGCTTTCGGTCTCTTCTCGCCTGCCTTCAGGCTGCCATCTGTCTTGCCGGAATTGCTGGTTTTTTTTTGTGGTGGTGGTTGTTGTTAAAGTCTCTGCAGCAGCAGTTGCCTGGCTGGTGTGGCTCTGAGCCCCTGGCTGGCAGATGCAGATGGCTACAGCAAGCCCGGGGGGCGTGGGGGGTGGCGGGGGTAAGGCCCTTGCAGAGGCTGCCTGAGCTGCTGCTTCTGCCGAGGCAAGGCGGTGCGGGGCAGGGAGAGGAGGCGGCACGGGGCTTTTAAAGCAGGCAAATGGCCAGGGCTGAAATGGTGGAGGCCGGGGGCTGCTTTTTGGTGGGGAGGCGATGAGTGGGGCTGGGCGGAGGAGGAGGGCAGAGAAATGGGAGCCCCGTGCGGGCGGTGAGCAGCGGCGGGCCCTGGCTGGTGCCGAGGGGCGAGGGAGCGGTCGTGGCTCCAGCTGCGGGCTGCTGCCCGCGGGGTGAGTGAGGGTGCGGTGCGGCCGAAGTGGGGTACTGCGGGTGGGGAGCGGCGCTAGCGCGGTGGCGCTGGTTGCTGCGGTCTGTG
>JADKXX010011410.1:0-10451 GCA_017310255.1 Butorides virescens | reverse complement strand
GGTGGGGAGGGGGCTCCATGGGGCCTCCCTGCCCTCCCCTGCACTGCCTGGGGTGCTGAGAGCACCTGGGGGGAGTGGGGGGGCAGCCGGCCAGCCTGACCTGCCTCCCTGCACAAAACAGGGGTTTTCCAGGAGATGTTTAAAGCTGAGTGTCAGTACCTCAACGGCACCGAGCGGGTGAGGTTTTTTGATAGGTACATCTACAACCGGCAGCTGTACGTGCACTTCGACAGCGATGTGGGGCACTATGTGGCCGACAGCCCCCTGGGCGAGCCCTCTGCCAAGTACTGGAACAGCCAGCCAGAGATACTGGAGCGTAAACGGACTGCTGTGGACAGGTTCTGCCGACACAACTACAGGGTGGACAGCCCTTTCACCATGTATAGGAGAGGTGAGTGCGTGGCAGAACATCTCCCTGGGGCACGGGCACAGGCCAAGCCCCCGGGCTCGCAGGAGGGGAGAGCGTGGCCGTGGCCGTGTCGGCCTCGGGCAGGGCCCCGGGCGAGCAAAGCCCCTGCGTCCTTCCATGAGGACACGAGTCCCTCGCACTCTCCCTGGGCACGCCCGGCGTGGGGACCACAGGGACAGCCCTGGGCCAGGCTGGGTGGTCCCTGTGCTCTCCCAGCTCCTCCCCAGCACACGCTCACTCTCCCCCAGTTCAGCCCGAGGTGGAAATCTACCCGGTGCAGTCGGGCTCCCTGCCCCAGACCGACAGGCTGGTTTGTGCCGTGATGGATTTCTACCCGGCGGAGATTGAGGTGAAGTGGTTCAAGAACGGGCAGGAGGAGACGGAGCGCGTGGTGTCCACGGAGGTGATCCAGAACGGGGACTGGACCTACCAGGTGCTGGTGATGCTGGAAACCACCCCGCAGCGCGGGGACACCTACATGTGCCAGGTGGAGCACGTCAGCCTGCAGCGCCCCATCACGCGCCTCTGGGGTAAGGCCCTGCCCTGGCCGGCACCCGGGAACGGGGGCCCGAGCCCCTGCTGCAGGCAGGGAGGGGGACGGGGCCCCCCCCAGGCCTGAGCCCCTGCTGTCCCCCCCGCAGAGGTGCAGTCGGACGCCGCCAGGAGCAAGATGCTGACGGGGGTGGGGGGCTTCGTGCTGGGGCTCATCTTCCTGGCGCTGGGGCTCTTCCTCTACGTGCGCAAGAAGGTGAGCGGTGGGGGCACTGGGAAGGTGGGGGGGGGGGGCGGGGGGGGGGGTCTCCTGTGCATGGGGCGGGGTGGGGAAGGTGGCCCTGCTCTGACGCCAACCCCATCTCTCTGTGTTTCAGGGCGCCTCATTCCCCGGGCTGCAGGTAACGTCCCACTCCCCCCACCCCAAGCAGAGCAGCCCCCAGCCCCCCCCCGCCGCCGGATTCCCCCTTTCCCCCCCCCTCAGGGCTCCTGAACAAACTCCAGCCCCCGCAGATCCGCTCCGTCGCCATCCGTGCTGCCGCCCCATCCGCCCTCTGCCCCCCAGCATCGGTACTGCCCCCCCATCCCCCATCCCCGCTGCCTCAGGGGCCTCTGGGGGTCCCCTGTGTAATAAACGTGCGCCGAGAGCCAGGGCCGGGGGCTTCGTGTGCTTGGGGATCCCTTTGGGGTCTCCTCTGCGGGAGATGGGGGGGGGGGGGGAACACACCAGCAGCCGCCTCCTGCTGCTATGGGACGGTGGGGTCTGGGGACAGGCTGGGCCCAGTGTCCCCCTGCCACCCCCCTAAAGTGTCAAGAGCCAGCAGGGACCAGCCCCTGCCCTCCACATCCACCCACCCCCCCTTCCCCAAAAGGGAGCCACGATGGAGGGGGGGGGGGGGACACGACACAGGCAGACAGAGCCCTGTGCCTGCCCCCTGGGGGAGGAGGAGGATGGTGACAGGGGACCAGGCCCCACCAGGGACACCCCAAGGTGTGTGTGGGACAATCAGACCCGAGAGGTGTGACAGGAGACACCGAGAACAGGGGGATGGGGGTGGGGTGGGGTGTCCACGCTGGGTGAGGGTGACACAGGTGACGCTGGGTGATGTCATGCGTGGGGGAGGGGAGGGGGGGCGGTACCCGAAGGACACGGGCAGCCAGGGGCTCAACTCGAATAATATTTTCTTTATTTACATGTTAAAGAATCGAAAGGTTCGAAACGTACGGGCAGATGAAAACACGGCTCCGAGGGGCTAATGGGGGGGTGGGGGGGGAGGAGGGGGGTGGGAAAACCCCCCAAAAAAACCAAAAAACCAAACAAACAAAACAAGTAGAAAAAAAAAAATTATACAGTCAACGTAAAAAACAGGCGGCCCCTCCCTCCCCCATCCCCTGCACGGGAACATGCTGCCCTGGCCGCCTGCCGGGGGGGTGGGTGGGGGGGTGTATGTACACAGCGCATCCCAGGGCCCCCCCCCAGCACGAGGCGGCGAAATAAATTAAAAATCCTCCACGGGTGAGGGGAGGGGGAGGGCAGGGGCGGCAGCAGCTCCCCCCCTGGGGTGGGGGAGGGCAGGGAAGGTCAAAGCCAAACTCGGGACTCTCAGCGCCTCCCCCCCCAGCTTTTTTTTTTGTTTTTTTTTAAATTTTTTTTTTCTTCTTTTTAAAAGATTTTTAATTATTTATTCCCCCCCCCTTTTTTTTGTCTTTGTTTTGTTTTTTTTTTTTTTTCTTAAAAACCCCAAACTTTTCCCCTTTGGAAAAAATCCCACAAGTCAGAAAAAAAAAAAAAACCAACCAACCCTAAAACAACAAACAGTAAAACCTGCTGGGGGGGGAGGGGGGGAAGGGAGGGGGATGAGGGGGGATGGGTGGGGTGGGGGCCAGGCCCCCCCTCCCCACCCTGGTGATGCCTCCGGTCTGTAAACACTGGGGGCTCCCCCCTCCCCCCCACCCTGCACCCCAAGAGTCCATGGGGCCGGGGCAGCGGGGTGGGGGGGCTCCCCCACAGCCCCCCCCATCCCACTGTGGGGGGGGGTGGGGGCTCTGCCTGCCAGGTGGGGACCCTGGGCCCGGTTCACCTGGGTCCGGTCCCGCAGAGCCTCTTCCGAACCTTTACCCGCCCTCCACCCGGCCTCGCCGCCGGCAGCCGCCGTGGGACGTGGGGGGGGGTGCGTGTGTGTGTGGGTGGGGGGGTCCCTCTACCCCGAATCCGAATCGCTGGTGTCCGAGGATGAGGAACTGGAACTGGAACTGCTGGAATCCGAGCTGGAACTGGAGGCGCTGAGGCGGGAGACGGCCACTTGCTGAGCCGATTCCGGCTTTTCGCTGGCTGCAAGGGGTCACGGGGGCGTTAAGAGGTTGAGGGCGCGGTGACAGCGCCGCGCTGCCCCAGCGAAAGCACCGCGCGCTCCCCTGCGCCACCCCGGTGACAGCAGCGCGCTCCCCAGCGCAACCCCAGTGACAACACCATGCTCCCCAGCGCAACCCCAGTGACAGGGCCACACGCCCCCCATGCCACCCCGGTGACAGCGCCACGCGCGCCCCCCGTGAACGGACCGCGCTCCCCCACGCCGCCCCGGCCCTCACCCTTCTTTGGGGGCTTCTTGGCGGAGTTGAGTTGGCCGCTGACGTCCTGCAGCCGCTTCTCCAGCTCCCGCTTTTTCTCCAACGCCAGCTCCTCTTTCGTTTTCCCCACCGGCTTCTTCATGGCTGCGGGGAGGAAGAGGAGCGGGGGGAGGCTCAGTTGGGGTTCAGCCTCACCCCTACCCCCAGCACGACCCCGCGGGCGCTTACTTTCGCTGTAGGGCTTGCGGGGTTTCTTCCGCAGGCAGGAGAGGACGTAGCGCTCCAGCTCCCGCAGCGTCGAGGGTTTGAGGGTCTCGAAATCGATCTCGATCTCCTCGGGGTTGGAGTCGCGGAGGGAAGGCTCCCGCGACTGGATGATGTGAACCACCCGGCCCAGCTTCTCCCCCGGCAGCTTGTTGATGTCCAAGCTGAGCTGACGTTTCTCGTCGTAAGTCATAGGTTTGCTTTCCTCCTCCTCTTCCGAATCGTAAAGCGCCGCCGGCGGCGGCAATAACACCGCTTTCGCCGCCTTCTTCGAGTTCCTGCCGGGAGAGACCGCGCGGCGGCGTCAGGAGCTGCCGTAAAAATCCCTTTCCCTCCCCGTTCCCATCCCCGGGCAGCGCTCAGACAGAGTTTTGGCTTGTTCTGATCGGTTCCTCGCCACAGTCGCTCTGCCGGGGAAAGAGTCATCACAGCCGCCGCCCGTGCGTCCCCGCGCCCCAGCGCCGCGCCCCCGCACTCACTTGGAGCCGCCGCCGCCTCCGCCGGTCGCTCCGCCGCTGCCACCGCCGGCTTTCTTGGCTTTACGGAGCTGGGCCTGGCGCGCCCGGGCCTCCTCGTCCCCTCCCCGACCTTTGTGCTTCTCCGATTTCTTCTTTTTCTTTTTTTCCCGCTTCTTTTTGGGTTTGGAAACGGGGCCCTGTGAGAGGGCAGCCAGCTGCTCGTGCACGGCCCGCAGCTGTGGGGGGAGACAGGGGGTGAGGCGGGCGTGGGGAGCGGGCCCGGGAGGCGGCACGGACCCTTCTCCGGCCCTCACCTGCTCCTGCAGCTCGGCCAGGCGGTTGGCGCGTTCCTCCTCCGAATCGGAGCTCTCCTCGCTCTCCGACGAGCTCTCGCTGCTGCTCTCATCATCCTCGTCGTCTTCGTCATCCTCGTCATCCTCATCCTCGTCGCTGGAGGATTCCTCAGAGGAGGATTTGGAGAGGGCGCCGGCAAGGGGAGCCGACACCGAGGGCGGGCTGGCGTCCTGCGGCTCATCCGGCATCTTGGCGTAGCTGAACTCGAAGACGTCCTGCGAGGGGAGCAGGGTCAGCGCGGCGGCGGCGGTGGGGGGCCGGTAGGGGGGCACCCATCTCCCCACCGCTCACCTGCAGCTTGCGGGCCATGGCCACCACGTCATGGTCGGGGGGGTTGTACTTGTAGCAGTTGGAGAACATTAACCGGACATCGGCGGCGAATTCCTGCGCGTCGTGGTAGTCTCGGTTCTCCATCTTCCGCTGCGGGGAGAGGAAATGGTCAGCGGGAGCTCCCGGTCCCCCGTGGGTTGGGGCGGGAAGCTACAGAGCCCCCCCCCCAAAAAGGCTCCTCCACCCCCTTCCCCAGCCCCACCTTGATGGTGCTGAGGTCCATGGGGTGCTTGATGATCTCGTGGTAGTCGTGCAGCCCCAGAGCCGAGGCGTCGACGGGCTTGTAGAAGGGCCAGGCGTAGGCCGCGTGCTTCTTGGAGAGCAGCTCCTTGAGGATCCCGTTGCAGTATTTGAGCTGCTCCGATAGTTTGCCTTTCTTGGACGTCTGGTGCTGCTGCGAATCGGGTAAATCCTTCTTGGGGGGTTTGATGGGGCGGCCGCTCTCCCGTCGCGCGGGGATCTTGGCCGCTTTGGCCTCCAGCAGCGTGGCGGAGGGCGAGGACTCCCCGCTGGTGGCGATGATGGCCGTGGTGGTGGGGGTGGTGGTGTCCGCTTTCCGTTTCACGCCCTTCTTCTGCCAAAAGGGAAAAGCAGCAGGCGTGAGGCTGCGGAGGGGGACGGGACAGAGGCGGCCCCGCGGAGCCGAGCCTCCTCCTACCTTGGCCACGGGCTGGGTGGGAGCGGGCGCAGCCAGGACGGCCGGGGTGGTGGAGTGCAGCGACTTGAGGAGCGGAGCGGAGATCACGGATGGGTGGGGAATGTTGACTATGGTGGTGGGGATGTCGGGGCTCGGGGTGTAGACAGCGGTGTGGGACACGGAGGAGACAGCCGGCACTTGCTGAGCAGCCGTGAGTCCCGCCAGGAGCGCTGGGCCAAGACAAGAAGCGCCCCCCGCCTCATTAACACCGTTATCGCCCCAGGGTGGGATGCAAGATGCTGGGTGCCAAGCCTTGGGGAGCCCCCATCCAACCCCGCTGCCCTGAGGTCCAACCTAACCCATCGTCCCACCCCGTGCAGCGGCGCCGTACCTGCTGCCCGGGACGCTCCCTTCTTATGGCTGTTCTTGGCCACTGGTACCACGATCTCCTGTTCTTCTGGTGGCATCTGAGCCACCTTCTGCAGGAAAATCTTCTCCAGGGTTTGGGCCATCAGCACAATGTCATCTGTGGGCTGGAAGGAGAACCAGAAGCAGCGTCAAGAGCCTGCCGGGAAGGTGCTGTGGGGCTCGCCGGCAGCGTGGGGCAGCGCGGGGCAGAGCCGGCGCGGTTCTCACCTTGTTGTAGATGTAGCAGTTGGTGAACATGGTGTTGAAGTCCTGCATGCACTCCGCGGCCCCCCAGTAATAGTTGTTCTCCAAGCGCCGCTTGATCGTCCCCATGTCCATAGGCTGCTTGATGATCTTGTGGTAGTCCTGCCAACAAACAGACGGAACCGGCGGGTCAGGGGGGCGTTGGTGACCGCGCACCGTGCCGCGTCCCCCGTGCCCGGCCTCCCCGGTTGTTCGGCACCCGGCAAAGCGCCCGCTCGCCCGCGTTGGAGCCGGGATTGGCGCAAAGCCCCGTCCGCTCACACACCAGCTCTCACTCGTCACCCAAGCGCAGGCAGGGGGTGTGTGGTGGGGGTGCAAAAAACGCCTCCAGACCTGGTCCCCACCCGAGAGTGCCACCGTCCCCTTCACCCGCGGGGGGGCGAGAGGGTCCCTAGGTGCCTGGGGGGGGGGGGGGGGGCGCCCCCCGCTCCTGGGGGGACGGGGGGAACCTGCGCTGTGGGGGGGACAGCCGGAGCCCGGCGTCCGGAGGGCACGCGCGTCCCGCACGGGAGGTGGGACGGGGCTCGGGGAAGCTAACGCTAAATTTTAAGAGCAAAACCTACGTGGAAATTACCTCCGGGCTTTAACTCCTTGGGCGCCACAGATGCACGGGGGGGCTGGCGTTTAATATTGGGGTCACAGGATGTCTTCTACAAATTCATGGATGGGAATCTGCAAAACGCATTCAGGGCACAAGAGATTAGGTGGGGAAGCGTCCGGGTTACCTCTAGAGCGGCTGCGTCACCTCATCCATACCTTTGTAGGGGACATCGGGACAAGGGCTGGGGGGGGGTGGCAGCGGCTCTGAGGACGTCCCCAGCACCCGGCCCGGACGCCTACAAGGGGCTGGGGGGCCAGTAGGGGTTAGGCCCCCAGGAGAGGGCGAGGACAGCACAGCCCAGGCACCTGCATCTCTGTGGCGGAGCCCCCAGGAGGGGGACGGCGCCAGCCCTGGCACTCTCAGGCTGGGGTCAGGGGGGGCGACACGCACCACATCTGAGGGTTAGGCAGCCCAAAATTGAGCGCTAACATCTGCCTAACACCCCCTGCCTGCACACGCTGGCATTGGTAGGGGTGAAGGGACACACACAGACACACTCGCACACGCCCCCGGGCGCCGTTAACTTCTCCCACACCCGCCCGCAGGGCTCGTTACCGGCAGGCCCAGCTTGACGGCGTCGACGGGTTGGCGAAAGGGCCAAGCAAATTGGTGCTTCCAAAGAGCCTTCATCACCACTTTGTGCAGATACTGCAGCTGGTTGGTGACCCGACCCGGCTTCTTGGGGTTGGAAACCTCCGGCGGAGGTGGGTTCACCTGGGGGGATTGCAGGGCCGGCACCGACGCCATGGTGGGGCTCTCGAAGCCCTCGTAGAGGAGCGAGGGTTTGCGGATCCGCTTGCCAGGGGTCGACTCCGTCGCCAGGCCCATGAGCCCGGCATTGCCCTCCCCCAGAATCCTGAAAGGGGAGCAGAGACAGGGTTAGCGGGGCAGCTCTGCGCCGGGGTGCCGCACCACTGCCTGGGCCAAAAAAAAAAAAAAAAAAAAAAGAGAGAAAAAAATAACCAGGTTTGGGCCATGAGGTTCCCAGGAGAAACCCCAACAAGGAGCCGACCGCTCCTGAAGCCACAATTAAGGGCAGAAACGTCACCGCACTCGGCTATGGCGCGGTGGAGGGAGATGATCCGATTCCCCAGGAGGTGGGTGAGCTCCCATCGCGCGTCTCCCCACGGGGATTTGGCCGTGAACTTCAGCTGCACCCATTAATTGCTGCCGGGCGGGTGCTCGGTTCCCCGCCAGCGCCACGAGAGTCGTCCGCGCCGGCGCAGCCGGAGCAGCGAGGTTGGCGCGGGTCCAGGCTCGCCCTCGAACAAAGAGCCGGCGCTCGGGGCCGCGCGCGGAGGTGACGGCGCCGGTGTGGTGACGGGTGCCGCCGCGTGTCAAAGCGACGGTGACACAGCTGGTGTCACCCACTCTCCAAAGGCCACAGCCGGGAGTTCCGGGGGGATTCGGGGGCTCGGCAAAGCCCCACGGCGCGGCTGGACCGTTACGTCAACACCAGGGCCAAGATTGCGGGTGGCTCGATGCTGTCCTGGTTGCAAGGACCCAGCACCATCCATAGGGACAGGGCAGGACTGGGGGGACCCCAAGTCCCAGGAAGGCGGCACAGCCGTGACCGCGTCACACTCGCAACACTCTCGCGCCAATTTAAGGAAAACAAACAAACAAAAAAATAATCAGCATTTTACGGCACTGACCAGCATCTGACTGCACCGACCACCAGCTGAGGAGCGGTACGAGGTCATGGAAATATCCACAGAAAAGGGAATTTCGTCGCAAGGCAAACCAGAACACGCCATGGCGGCACCGGGGACCCCCGGGACCCCGACGCAAAGGCTCAGGAGGTTTCCAGAGCACGCAGGCAGCGGCTAAAACCCTCCCCTGCTCCTTCACCAGGGGAAACCGGCCAAACCCCTGAACCTCTCACACGCCTGAACCTTGGGGAGGGGAACACCCCCCCCCCCCTTGCCCTGAGCTGACCCATGGGTGACTGTCACCCACGGGCCTGCATGACTGTCACCCGCAGGCCCCTGCGACTGTCACCCAGCGCCCGCCGGCCTCACCCGGGTGTCAGCGCTCGGCGCAGGGGGACTTTTCCCCGGGGCTCCCGAGCTGCCAAGGGCACGGCTCGAACCCCAAGGACGGCGCAGGGGAAAGGAGGGGGTGGCCCCCCCCCAGGGTGGCGGCGAGACCCCAGCCCCACCGACGTGGGCGGGAAGCGGCTGCTCCCATCGTCCGTCCATCCGTCCCCGGAGAGGGGACAGCCGGGGCAGAGCCCGACCTCCCCCCCATCTCCGCACCACGGTTCGTGTCACCGCCACAACCGCCCCCCACCGTGACACCGACGCCCTCCCGAAGCCCCACGGCGCCGGTACCTACTTGCTCTGGGGATTCACATTCTGCAACATGCCGGCGGCTGCGTGCCCGGCCCGCGGTCCCGGCCGTCCTCCTTCTTCACCTTCTCCTCCTCCTCCTCCCGCCGCCGCCGTCTCCTCCGACGACCCCCCCACTTTGCCCGGCGATCGGTTCGGCGGTACCGGCCCGGCGGGGCCCCCCCCCCCGTCAGCGCATCACCGAGCAACGGGGAGGGGGGACGAGCCAGGCGCCCCCTCCCCTCCCCCGGGCAGGGCGCGGCCGGGCGGGGCGGGCCTCAGGCGGCGGCGGCTCCTCCGGCCGGGCGCGGCGGCGAGCGGCGGCGGCGCGGGACCATCCACCGGCCTTCACATGAGCGGGCGCGGAGAAAATGGCGGCGGCGAGTTGGAAGGCGGGGGGCTGTGGGGGTGTTGGTATTCGGAGGGGAGGCGCGGGGGGGTCCCCTCTTCGGAGCCCCCGCCGGGCCCCCAAATCCTCCGCGATCCGGTCAATACAGGCCTCGCCGCGTCGCTGGGAGCCGGTTGCGTCCGCGGAAGCCGGGGATCAGGCGAGCCGCGGCGGTCCGGGAGGCGGATGACAGCGGATTGCACCGGGGAATCACCGGCCGGGCTCCATCTTGGCTCCCTGAGGGGAGGAGGGCTGGAGCGGGGCGGGGGGAGGAGGGCCCCCTCGCCGCTGGCCGCAGGCAGGGGTCGCTACGGAGGCCGGGGAGGGTCCGGCGAGCCCTCCGGGAGCGCGGAGGCGGGGGCTGGGCCGCCCGGCGGAGGATGGATCCGGTTTGGGGCCGCCCCCCGCGCGCACCGGGCCCGACCCGCTCCGTCCTTCGTCCCAGCGAAATGGCGCCTCTCGGCCTGCCCCCGGCCGCCCTTATATAGACACCAGCCGGCCCCTCATTGGGCGGCGGCGGCGCTGACATCACCTACCCGCCCCGCCCCGCCCCGCGGCGGCCTCATTGGGCGGAGGCACGCCCGGCGCAACTCTCCCATTGGCCGCCCGTCGCGCCAGTCACCCGCGCCTCACCCCTCCCCTCCCGCCCTTCCGCCCGGCGCCTCATCCGACGGAGCCGGCGGCGTCGGCGCCCATTGGCCGGCGCTGCCATTCGTTGCGAGGCGATTGGCCGGCGGGTCACGTGGGGGGCGGGCCTGGCGGGCGGAACCGGCCGTTGGCGGTTGTTGTCGCGCTCCCCGCGGCGGGGACGGGGGGGAGACGGGGCCGGCGGGCGCCATCTTGTGTGGCGGCGGCGGCCGCGGGCGGACAATGAGCCCGGCGCTCCCGGGCGCTCCCGCCGCCTCCCCGCCACCCCCCGCGCCGCCGGGCACCGGGGGGGTCCCCCCC
>JADKXX010011406.1:0-13223 GCA_017310255.1 Butorides virescens | reverse complement strand
GGGCAGGGCATCATCTCCGGGCTGGCTCACTAAGGGGAAGCATCGCTCGCGGTGGTGAATGGGAACGTATGTGTCAGCGGTGGAGGGTGTCAAATGATTCATGTGCCAAACTGGAGCAAAGCCAGTGTCTCAGGCTGGTGTTTCTCTTTTATTACCCCAGTGGTTTATATTGACACTAAAGCTGCTGGCCTGGAGGTGGGGGTGACCTGCCCGAGGTCTGGGAGTTGTAGCTGGGGTGCCCCAGGTTTGGGCCAGGTGGCTCCGGCTCCCTTTGCCCCCTTGGGACAGGCATAAGGTTTTGCTATAATAAAATTTCTTTCAGAAATTCCCTCCTGGCCCCAGTTCTTGCTTGTGCCTTTAAATCCCCAGGGAGGGGATCTCAGGGGGGGAATTAATCCTCCATTTTAATCCCCTTCCTGTCCCCACCGTGTCTGTGGGGCTGGGCAGAGGGACTGTGTTGCCCAAGTGGGACACGGCCAACACCGCGGCCTCGCAGTGCCCTGGCACCCCACAACTGCCCACAGGGATGGGATGGGATGGGATGGGATGGGATGGGATGGGATGGGATGCGATGGTGCCACCCTGGGGACATCAGGACACACAGCACTAGGGTGGTCCCGTGGTGGGGACAGCATGGTTCTGCCCTCCATGATGGCTCAAACAGCCAGGCACAGGTGACCAACACAGGGGTTTGGGCACTGGAAGAGCTGGGAGACTGACTGGGAGCACAACCATCCCATGGTTTCACTGGTGGAAACAGCACTGGGTGACCCAGAGTGAGTTGCCGGTGTGTTACAGGCACGATGGGATGTTACAACCATCCCTCCAAACCCTGGGTTACAGGCAGCACCGCCTGACACCACCCAGGTTTGGGTAGCCCTGTGCCCTCGGTGGGATGTCCCCAGCCCTCTGTCAAGGGGTCTTAGCCAGGGACAAAATCTCTCTCCCCTTGCCGGGGCTGGTATTGGTGCTACGTAGGGACCGGGGACCCTGCCCTTGTGGAAGCGGCCAACACGACCCCGTGTCCCTGCCCACAACATCTCACCCGCATGAACATCTCCAGCTCTTGCAGTGAGTTGGGGGGTGACGCCTCTTGGGGAAACTGAGGCACGAAGCCAGCCAGGGTCACTCACTCGTTGAGAGCACTGTAGAGCGTAGAGCCCTGCTCCTGGCCAGGCACGGCGCCCCGCTACGTGTTTTGGCGTTTGGAGAGGTGCTGCCAAGAGCAGCCAAGGTGCAGCTACACCCGCAGCATCCAGATGGTGAACGCGGCCCCATCACTTGGCTGCAGAGGAAGATTCTGGTTTCCATGGCAGCCAGCCCAGCTTCTCCAGACGTTCAGATATTCATTAAAAATAAATCCTTCCCAACATGTTAGCCGACAAACAAGCTTAAACAGATACGCAACATATGGATTTATTAATTCATCAAACGCAAACACCCCTGCCTTGTGTCGGGAGCTGCAAACTTGCCCGGCGATGGCCAGCTCTGGAGAAGAGCCGTGCCGGGGTGCGGTGCCATCAGGCAATGCCGAGCCGAACCTCACGCCGGAGGATGCTGAGATATCCCGGGAGCCGGAGCAAAGCTGCCCCAGGGATGAGCGCAGGACTTTCCTGGAGCTGGATTGCAGCCTGAGCTGGACTAACCCCATTTAACACCCTCTTTTTTTTTTCCCTAAATCACCGGGAGGTGTTTACGGCAGTGACAGCTCTTGCCATAAACCCAAAGCAAGGCTGTGACTTCCAAGGGAGCCAACACCAACCCAGGCGCCGGGCGAAGGCGAGAGGAGCTCCCATCCCAGCCACCTCCAGACAAAACACACCTCAAGGCCGGAGTCATATCCAACTTCTGTATTTAGTGGCTCTTTACAGAACTTGTTCCTTCCAAAATTGTTAAACAAAGTTCATTGATCTCATAGAAACTTTTGAAGTACAGTACATGAGCCTAACAAAAACGTGACCGGTATGTCCCGCTAGCTTTAATACAACAGGATCGCCGTGGTCAAGACTATCCTAAGTGCTTCCTCGAATCCCGTTCCACTAAAGCTCCCGCTAGCACACGACGGAGAAGAGCAGCCAACGGTCGCGCCTCGACCTTCTGCAGCGCGGTGGCAAGGAAAAGAGCGGCCGTGGGCAAGCTGGGGCTCGCTGGGGCAGGGTAGGCGGGCGAGGAGAGCCGTGCCTTCGCAGAGCTGCTTTTAGCATCGCTCGTCGACTACCACCCGAATATAAAAATACCTTCTATTCTGATAAAAATGTATACAGTGGAAAATGAGTCAATGCATAGCCTCGGAGCCTGGCAGGGGAGCCCTCCCAACGGCGGTGGCCTCGGTGGCCGACGGCTGATGCCGTGTGGGCAGGGGATGGGGTAGAGCAGCCCAGCACGGGCCACCCCGTGTTGTTTCAAGGCATTTTGTTAGCAGTGGCTGGCTGGCGGTGGTGGGGTCGGGGAGGTGGCGCTGGGATGGTGCCACCACTGAGCCCCTGCGCCTTTGCACGGGGGTCAGCGCTGGAAAGCCAAAGCTCAATGGTGCTTTGCCCAATTCAGGTCTGAGCTTGCCCAATTCGGGCAGGAACCTGGCGCAACACCCCAGGGCTCATCCCGGCTTCACCGGCAGCCACCGCCTGGGGACACGGCTGCGGCAAGGGGATGCTCCTCCTGCCCAGGTGCTCTCCCAAAAAAAAAAAAAGTGCTTCAGCCGCAAGAGCTGGCTGTGATGCTGGGAGCAGCCCCGAGCAGGGTTCGGCCACCCGCAAGCGCACGGCTCCTGATTTTTGGGTGCTCATCCCCAAGCACTGGTGCCCCAGAGGCCAAAGCTCAGCGGCTCCATCTCTTTGCCTTTCCCAAATGGACGACGGCAGAGCGCGGGGAACTGGGATCCCACGGACGTCCATCCCCAGCGAGCCGGAGCCATCCCCGAGCATCACACCCGGCTACCACCTCGCTCCCAAAATCGCGAGCACGGGTTACTGTCTTTGCTTTTGCATTATTTTTTTTTTTTTTTTTCTTCCTTTGGGAGCTAGCAGGGGCTACGCCGTGCCGCGTCGGGGCTACGCCGTGCCGTATCGGGGCTACGCCGTGCCATGTTGGGGCTACGCCGTGCCGTATCGGGGTTGCCACCGGTTGCCAGCTGGAGGAAGCGCGAGGGACGGCGTTCGGACCATGCTACATCTTGTTCCAGAAGGCTATTGCAGACATTTCTACAACATATACAACCGCACGGGACATTCTTGTGTTACAAAGGTTTCAAAAAACATAAACCACCAGAACTAAATACATACTCGATGGCGTCAAGGTTTTCGCTTTAGAGTCTTCAGGGACTATGGCGCAGTCTCTGGCTGGGGCAGAAGCGATGCAGTGTCTTACAGACAGAGGTGGAAACCGCTCGGCAAAAGTTTATTAAATTTGGTCAGTCTCATAGTGCTTCTCGATGGCTTTGCTCAATAAGTCTTTTCTGTGGGTTTTTTTTTTTTATTTTTTTGTCGTTTTTTTTTTTTTTTTTTTTAATCTCATCCAGTGGCAAACTACAAGACTTCAGTGTACATTTAATGACACGACTGCTACATCATCTTGATTTTATAGCTATCTTTAATATCAAAGCAGCTTAAGCTGTTAATAAATTCCAAAGTATCCTTTTATTAAAATATCTAAAAGAGGTCTATAAATATTTTTTGTTTCTGTTTTTGTTTTTCTTTTCTAAAATTGTTCCCAGTTTTTCACATTTAAAACAAAGCAGGGGGGGGTGGCTTCGTAGCAGGGGGGCCCCCCCCCCTTTTTCCATGGGCGCTCCCCTCCGTCGCGCCGGCTGCCTGTCGCCTCTTGGTGTGCGCTGCATTTAACAAAATAAATATATATATGGAGGTGTGTATATATATATTTAGGGCAGGGGGGGTGTGTGGGGGGGGCGCTCAGAACTCCCATTCCAGGGCCTCCTCGCGGTTCGCAGCCCGCTCCAGGCGGTGGATGATGTTGTTGAGGTTGGCCATCTTCTCGTGGCGCCGCTGGACGCTGGTGCTGAGCCGGGGGCCGGGAGCCGGTGGCAGCGCCGGTGAAACCGGCCCGGCGGACGATGGCCCCGGTGAGGCCGAGCCGGCGAGGCCGGGCGAGGAGGCCGCCGAGGGCGACGTCGGGGAGACCTCCAAACTGCAACGGGATGACCCCGCGGAGGACTGGGAGCTGTCGGGGTGCGGCGGTGGTGGCGGTGGGGGTCCCCCGGTGGCGCTGGCACGGCCCCCCCGCCGCGGGAGGCTGCCGGCACTGGGGGCGGCGGCGTGGGGGGCTGCCCCCTGCTCCTCCTGGGGAGGTCCGGTCCCCTCGGCTGCCCCGGCCGGGCTGCGCGAGTCCCGCCGGCGGCCCCAGCTGCCTGCCTCCCCCTGCTCCTCCTTCACTTTCACGGGCGCAGCGGCACAGGGGTGCTCGCCCCCCCCAAATATGGGTTTACGGTCCTCGGCGTCCGAATCTGGGCTGTGGGGGGCCCGGCGCCCAGGGATGGCTGCCCCACCGCTCTGCTCCGGGTCCGTGTCGTTGTCCTGAGCGCCTTCCACCAGCATCTCCCGGCGCATCCGCGACCTGCCGGGACACAACCACGGAGCGTCGGCCACCGCCACCCATTGCCCCGCGTCGCGGGCACCGCGCGTCTCGAAAAAGCACCTCCAGCCAGAAAAATGTGACGACATTGCTTACGATGTGACACTCCACCTTGTTGGCCTTTAAAACATTTTTTTTTGGGGGGGGAAATCACTGTCGCTTGTATGGAAACATTCAAGGCCAGGTTGGACGGGGCTCTGAGCAACCTGATCTAGTTAGCGGTGTCCCTGCTCACTGCAGGGGGGTTGGACTAGATGACCTCTAGGGGTCCCTTCCAACCCAAAACGTTCTATGATTCTATGATTTTGCAATACTTTGGGCTGTTTCCAGCCAAACTGACCCAGTTTTGCAAGTGTTTTCCGGTACTGTTTTTTTCTGTTGTTTAATACATAACATTTTTCAAAGGTTGGTTGTAGGGTGGTTGTGTTTATCGAGAGCAGGAGGGGCTTTCCTGGAACCACGCGAGGGAAAGGTCATGGGTTTATAAACCCCATTATTCAGTGTTTCACCAAAAAGCCTGATTTTTCAAGCTCTCCCCCGCACTCCCCACGCGATGGCTCCCTGCGAGAAACCTCAGCTGGCTCCCATAAATGGTGACCATCTACTTCGTGCTGCCCGGGGGAAGTCAGAAGCTCCACGGACTCAACGCAAGCACTTATACATCTTTTTATACTGGTTTATATAGGAGGAGGGGACACAACCCACCAACTGGGCTGCTGACACCAACAGCTCTTGGTGTGGGTCTGGGGAGGATTCAGGAGCCACGTGTCCACCTGCAATACTGGCCAAGGATGAAGGCCGTGCTGCTCCCAGGGGCAGGGCTGCTGTGGGGACGGATCCTGTGCCCTAGGAACCTCCATAAGGCTTTCCCCCACCCATCATGGAGCTCCTGCTCGGTGGCGAGTGGTGTCCTGCACCGGTGAGCAGGCGGACATGAGCATGGTAACCTCTTTAGATGCTCAACACGACTTGGTCAAGGTAGTCAACCTCTCTTGACCAACCACCAGCCTGAGCACACGCAGCATTTCGGCTGCAATCCTGCACCTGGGGACCTCCAGTGACCACACGTGGGTCTGCACCTCCCCGTCTAGGCAAGGAACTGGAAGAGGAACAGCAATGCCACCATGGTGGCACCGCACCATCAGATGTCCGAAGCCCAGGAGTGCCTATACCTGTAGTTGTGAAACCAGTTGATGACGGTGTTGGTCTTGAGGTTGAGCTGGAAGGAGAGCAGCTCGATGGTCTGCTGGGAGGGGTAGGGCTCCAGCTGGTAGGCTTTCTTCAAGGCTTCCTTCTCCTCTGGGGCCAGCACAACCCGTGGCTTCTTGATCTGGAGGAGGCTGAGGTCCTGGGGCTGCAGGCTGGGGCTGGCGCACTCGGAGCGGGCGCTGGGGGACTCGCTGTCCGAGCCGGCGCTCATCAGCCCGTACCGACGTTTCAGGTAGGCTGCAGGAGAGGAGACCCAGCTGCGCACCGCTCACCCCCCAGCCCGGGGAAGCTCCCCCCCCCCCCCCCCCCGGCTTGTCCAGCACCCCGGACCCTCTGGGAGCTGCATCACCCTGACCCTCACCTTTCTTCTCCAGTTTCTTCATGTCACGCAGCTTCTCCACGTTGTGGGGGTCGTTGAGCCAGAGCTGCATGCGGACGAAGGGCTCCCTCCCCTTCAGGCTCAGCTTGTGCCACGGCTTGGGCCTGGAGAGGAGATCGGACACCGAGCCCTGCGTCAGGCCCAGGATGCTCTCCCCAAACAGCCGCTGGCCTGGCGGAGGAGAAGCAGAGGTGGTTAGAGCGGGGCAGGGCAGGCGCTACAGTCCCCCCCACGGAGCGGGGTGCACCCCGTTTCCCGGCCAGCATCCTTCCCCAGCACGCCAGCATCCCCCCCCCCCGAGCCCCCGCGGCAAACCAGAGTGGGTCTGCAGCTACGAAAATTGGGGTGACGCCTCCACGCAGCCTCACCAGCAGCTCCTGAAAACCTGGGCAGGGCAAGGGTCCGCACCTAAATTATTGTCCGTCAAGACCTCCTTGACCTTCTTGGTGATGGAGTAGGTGTCCAGCTCAGGGGACATGGCGACGATCTCCTGGATGCCCATGGGTCCCTGGCTGTTGGGGTACGTCTTCCCACCCAGCGCGGGTGTCGACCGGCTCTCGGGCTGCTGGTTTTCTTTGCTGCTCTCCAAGGCCAGGGTGAGGGGCTCCTGGCAGCCCTTTTCGTGCTCGGCGGGGCTGGGGGGCGGCGAGGGGGACGGCTGGGGCTCCGCCGGGCTGGCTGCGTGACACCAGGGGAGAGGGGTCAGCGGGGACGGCGGGAGGGGAGCGCGGCGGGGACCGGGAAGGCTGTGTTGGGGGTGCCCACCGCTCTGCCCTCCGGAGAGGGGGGATGCCAGCCAGGTTTTTTCTGGTGGCTGTGGCAAAGAGGGAGGAGCGGGTGGGAGAGTTAGACAGAAGACACCACTGATATAAAAAAAAAACCCAGTTACTTCTTCAGGCCAGGCACAAAGCCGAGGACTTTCAAACCCCATTTCTGACAAAATAATATTTGAGGATCTGGGTAACAGCCCTAAATTGTCTAAGTGACTAATGAAGGGGGTTCCCTTAATGTGGTGGATTGGACACTTCCAAGACTCAGCCGGAGAGGGTGCTGGGGCCATCTTCTCTAGACTGCTCTTACCTAGAAAGGTTGGACCAGATGGTCCTTGAGGTCCCCTCCAACTTGGGATTCTAGGATTCCATGAAATGAGTTGGATGCATCAGAGGAGAGGGGGATGAAAGGGGCTCCCCAGGATTGGGGTGCAGTAGGGGTGCTGGGAGCAGCTCTCCCCAGCGCTGGGATGGGGGTAGGATCCGCGGGGCAGATGCAGGAGTGCTGGGGACACTGATGGCACACGGGGACCACGGGGACGGCGGGGACAGCGGTGGCACTTACCCTGGGAGGGGGTCGGCTGCTGGCTGATGCCTTGGCCCAGCTGGTCGGTCAGCCAGAGCTGCATGCGGATGAAGGGCTCCCGACCCTTCTGCGTCAGCTTGCTCCACGGCTTGGGCCGTGACAGCATGTCACTCACGCTGCCCTGGGACAGCCCCAGCACCTAGGCACCACACAGGCGTCACCGCCAGGGCCGGGGCACGCTCCCCCCAGCGCCAGGCTGCTGCCTGCCCTCCATCCCCACGTCGAGGGAGGGGAAGCAAGCTGCCGCCTGCTGCTGTGCCCGTAGCCCCATGGCACGGCCGGACCCCTTGGCCCCAGCTGGGGGTGCTGGGACCGTGGTGGGTCCCCCTAGGATACCCGGAGGGCTGGGAGGACAGTCCCTGCAGGGCTCTGCACAGAGGACAGGGTGTTCCTGGTGGGAGGTGCCACCAACCAGTTGGTGGTGGCCACTGGGAGACCGCTTGGGGTTGGGTCAGACCCTGAGGACTCAGCATCCTCCAAGGGGAAACCCAATGGGGAGAGCAGGGACCCTGGGAGGAGCTGGCAGAGGCCCCTGATGAGCCCTGGGCTCTGGGGAGCAGAGGGGACACCAGACCCCCCCCTTCCCCAGGCTGGTACCTTCTCTCCGAAGATCCTCTGGCAGATGCCGTTCTTGGCCAACTTCTCCTTGACCTGCCGGGTCAGCTCCAGCGTGTCCACCTCCCTGTACATGTACATCTCGTACTGCTCCGGCGTCAACGGCGGCACGGTGGGCTTCAGGGTCCGCGGCACGTAGGCGGGGTAGTAGGAGAGACGACCGCTGCCCGCCGGCTCCGTGCCGGCTCCCTCCGCCTTCATCTCCGTCAGCCGGTGGGGCTCATCGTCTGCCGGCGGCAGCTCATCCTCGTTGGTGCCACCCTCGCTGGGCTCGCCCCGCGGCCAGCCCCGGCCGTTGGCCATGCTGGAGTAGCTCGAGGAAGAGGAGGAGAGCGAAGGCGAGACGGAGGTGTAGGGTCGGCTGAGGAGGCTCCGCTCCGATGCCCAATGCTGGTCAAAATAGGAGCCGGCATCACCGATCTCCGACTTCACCTTCCGGATGATGCTCTGGACAAAAGCGGCGGGCGAAAGGACGGCCAGGGGCGTCTGCGGGGGGCCGGGGCTGGCCCCGCTTCCCTCCTCCTGCTTGACGTAGGTCGGGACGATGTTCTGGCTGACGGCGGCCAGCGTGGAGCGCTCGGCGGGCGGCGTCTCCCCGGGGCGCCCGCTGCCCCCCGACTCCATCTCCAGCAGCGCCTGCTGCTGCGCCTGCATCTCCCGCCGCGCCTGCTCCAGGATGCTCTTGATGGCGTCCTCCGAGCTGCTGCCGCCCGCCCCGTTGGCCACCGCCTGCGACGCCGATGGCGTTTTGGGTTCACCTGCAAAGAAAAGAGGTGAAGGGAGCTCCCGGGTGCAGCACGCGTCATTTTACCACGTGGCCATCATTCAAAACGCAGGAAAAAAGGGATTTTAGCCCCAACTGGTTTGGAGCGCTCTCCACCAGGCGGATGCGAGCGTGGATCAGAAGAGGGACCACCAGCACCCACAAAGCAAAAGCTGTGACACCGCCAGCTCTAAATGAGCTTCTTTTTTGACAATTGCAAACCAAATCCCATTACCAACGATGGCACTAGACAAACATGTTTGTTTTCCCTGTCTGTTTTTCCACCGTTCCTGTCTAATTTAATTCTCCGGGATTCTGCTTTCTCAGCAGACTACCTGGTTTAATGTATTTCATTTCTTGTAATTGACTGCGAGCGCAGCTGCTTTAATGATTCCTCACGCCAGCTGGATCGTGCGTTCTCATTTAATCATCTGGTTTGGGGCAGGGAGGGGAGGAAAGGGTAAGATCCAAACTTTCCGAAAGCCCAGGTACAAACGCCGCTGCGTGGAGAGTCTTCCATCCCTACCAGCATTTCTTCCCACCGCACCCCAAATCTCAATGGATGTAGAAATTCCAGGATGAAAGGGGAAATGCCATATAAAGCCCCTTTTTATAAAGCCCATATAAACCCCCCCTGCTGGGGCTGGGCCATGCTGGGTGCTGGCTCCCAGCCGGCCGCAGAGGTAGCCCAGGGCCACCCTTCCCAGGGCCGTGCCGTGAGTGCCGGCGTTGGCAGGGGCCGGCCAACGTTTCCTAGAGGAGGCAGAGACCCCTGGGCCAGGTGCCGTGGGATTTGCGGGGGTTTCGGCGTGCCGTGGGGATCCGCACCCATGCAGCACCCAACCGCCGGCACCCCTCTGGGTGCTGCGCCCATGGAGGGGGGTGGGAGGGGGGGCAGAACCAGGGGCTTGGTCACCCCCAGGCCAACCGAGGCGCCAGCACCTACTTCCCTTCTGCGACTCTATCTCCTTCTTCGCCTGCTCCAGGATGCTTTTGATGGCGTCGTCAGAGCCGGTCTCTGGCGTCCTGATCCGCGGCGTGATGCTGCCTGATCAAAGAGGCGGGATAACAGCTTTGTCACTGGTGCTGGTTTTACAAGCTCCACTTGCACGTCGGGGAAGCATTTACTGCTCCTCACATTCGGTTATTTTTAGGGATGCTGGCTTGAAGGCAACCATCACTCCCCATTAGCCAGGGGTAATGGTTTTAAACTAAAACAGGGTAGGTTTAGGCTAGATATAAGGAAGAAATTCTTTACAATGAGGGTGGTGAAACACTGGAACAGGTTGCCCAGAGAGGTAGTGGAGGTCCCATCCCTGGGAACATTCAAGGCCAGGTTGGATGGGGCTCTGAGCAGCCTGATTTAGTTAGCAGTGTCCCTGCTGACTGCAGGGGCGTTGGACTTGATGACCTCTAGGGGTCCCTTCCAACCCAAACATTCTATGATTCTATGAGCCCCAGTAGCCCCGGCTGCCAGCTCCTGCCTCCGGCACGGCACCTCCCAACCACCTCGCTCACCCCATCCAAGGGCACCCGCTCCCCACCAGCGTCCAGGGTGCTGAGCGGAGACACGGGCGCAGGGATCACGTCCCCCATCCCCGGCACCGTGCCCTCCCGCAGGCAAAGGGTTAATGCTGAGTTGAATCCAGGGGATAAATCAGAGCCCTTGGGGTTGGGCCAGCATTGCCCCATCTCAGTGCCACCACAGGGACACGAGTGACCGGCCACCGCGGCTGCCACCGCTGAGACAGGGCCAGGAGCCGCTGAGACCGCGCTGAGGTCCCGCAGCATTAAGACTTGGTTATTTTAACGAAATATTCCCGAGCACATTGATTCATACGCCACATAACAGCCTAATGAATAATTAAATGGCACTTGTCAGAATAAATGAGTAAAGCACGGCCGGGGACGCAGCCTCCACGATGGGTCGTTGTGAATGGCTACCATTTGCCGGGGCTCCATCTCACCCGGCGCCCGGCTCCATCCCACCCCGTGGCGAGACGGGGGGGGGGCGGGGACCACCAGGGACAATCCCCGAGTGCCACGGGTGACTCCGTGTGGCATCACTGCCCGTCTCGCCAGCACATGGCGGGGCTGGCGGGCATCCTTGCTGTGGCACGGGGCACCCTGGGGTGCTGCCGGGGTGCGTCGGGAAGGGGATCCCACAGCACCGCTTGCAGCAGGACCCGTCGGCTGGGGCCACCCCAACCACTCACCTCTCTGGCGCACCTGGATAGTCCTCAGGGCCAGCACGTTCTGCTCGTCGGAGAGGAACTGCTTCATCTTGATGAACGGCTCCTTGCCCTTCACCGTCAGCTTGCGCCAGGGCTTGGGCCGGGCCAGGATTTCGCTGACGGAGCCCTGCGACAGCCCCAGCACGTAATGCCCGAAGACCCTCTGCCCGATGTTGTGCTTCAGCAGCTGCTCCTTCACCTGGAAGGCGATTTCGGCCGTGTCCAGCTGCTCCTCCTCGGCAGAGCTGCCGGCGCTGCCCTCCGACGGCTCGCTGGGCGGGCTGGCGGCGCTGGCAGCCGGCGGCGCGGTGCCGGGGGCCACGGCGCCGCTTTTGGCCCCGAAGAAGGCAGAGGGGAAGGGCGGCCCACCCCCGGTGCTCTCGCTCTTGTGGGCAGGCGGCGGGAGGTGGGGGGTCTTGGGGTCCCCCGAAAGCCGCTCACCCCCCGGGAAAGGGGACAGCGAGAAAGTCCGGGGGCCGTCGGGGGCCAGGCCGGGGCCGGGCAGAGGTGGGAGGGGAGTGGGGGAAGCGGGTTCGTCTGCCGGGGCGTGCTGGGGGGATGGGTACGGCTGCTCCATGCCCAGCGAATCCTTCCCCGACTCGTCTTCGGAGTGATCCTCCTCTAGAGATGAACGAGAGAGAGGGAGACGCACTAGAGTTCCCCCGGCCGGCGGCCCTGCCATGGCCTCGCAGCGAAGCATCTCCTGCCTCAGTTTCCCCAGGTGGCATCCCGCCCCTTGTCCACCTCCCCACCCCGCTGCTGGCTCCAAACTCCTTTGCACAGCCAGGAGGCAGGATCCATCCCGCCCACCCACATTCCCAGGGATGCTCCCGGTGGGACTAGGGATGCCGTGGGACCCGGGGAGCCTACCAGTGCTTGCCAGCATGCTGGGCTTCTCCAGCAGGTACTTCTGGGAGGGGTAGAAAGCCTCCTTCCCCAGCAGCAGGGCCTCCTCTGCCTTCGATATGCTCTGCAAGGAGCCAAGCCGAGATGGGAAAGGGTGGCGGAGCCAGCGGCGGCAGGGCTGGCCACGCGCGCCCCAACCTGGCCAGCACGCCAGCACGTGCCGCGGCACTTGCCTGGGGAAGGCTGCAGCTGGCGGAGGCCACCTTCATCGCCTTCAGGATGCTGGGAGGAAGACAAGGGTGGGGGGGACTCGTCGGGCACGGCTCTTCGCTGCCGTCAAGCCGCCGAGCGTTACGGCTGCTGGAAGCGCGCCGTGGGTGCCGGTGGCAGCCAGCCAGCCAGGGGACAGGCAGGCAGCAGGCACGGACGCCGGTCGAGCCATACCTCAGCTCTGTTTTGATCTCCTCGTAGTCCGCCTGTGCCTGCAGCTTCTCCTCCAGCTTCTGTGGAGCAGAGCGGGGCAGTCCTGGCAGCCAGCTCCCGGCACGCACCCGGCATGGCCGGAGCCATGCCCACCCTCCCCGGCAAGCCCCCAGCCCCAATGGGCGCACCTCGATGGCTTCGTTCTTGGCGGCCAGCTGCCCCTCCAGCTCGGCGATCTGGTTGGCAGAAGATTCCTCCAGCTCCTGCAGTGAGCTCTGGAGGTGCTGCACGTCCTTCAGGAGCCGCAGGATCTCCCGGTCCTTGGCAGCCAGAGCCGCTTCCAGCCTCGACCCTGAGCATATGGAATAGTTCACTTTGTCCTGCCGGGAGAGGGGACACCGTCAGCTCCTGGCTGCCCAAGGTGGGGACAAGGGCCACCCTCCCCGTCAGACACGGCCCCGGGGGGAGCGGGCAAGCCCAGGACTCAGCCTTGCAGGATGAGGAGCCTGGGTGGGCAATGACAGACCCATCCTCTGCCCCTACAGGTCTCCTAGGTATGTCTGCTCGGTGCTAACGGGGTGCACGTCCCCCCTCCCCATAGCAGGCTGGGGCTGCAGGTAGGGCATGGCCAACGCAACCACCCCATGGTAGAAAAATGCCTCGGTCACGGGCAGTTCAGGCTTGCTCCCAAACTTGGTGGGTGCTCCCGAATGCAAAAGAGCACTCCCGAAGGCAACGGGATGCTCCTGCGCACAACAGGGTGCTCCTGAACATGCTAGGGTGCTCCTGCTGATATGGGGTGCTCCTAGCT